>JAVQJL010098999.1:0-20135 GCA_036024295.1 Nannoperca obscura
TCTTGACTCTATTTTCTATTCATTTCACAACGTATGGTGGTGAATAAGTGTGACTTTTCATGGAAAACACAAAATTGTTTGGGTGACCCCAAACTTTTGAACGGTAGTGTATATGTATTCAAACTACCGGAGGAGTCCTGGGCCAGTGCTAATCCCGCAGAATATTTAGACCTCAGTTAATGGGACATAAGCACTGATAATATATCACTCTGTCCCAATTTCAAAATAAATAAAAATAGGAAAACTTTTCTTACTTGTAATAAAACATGAATCAAATTACATGCGTCCATAAAACATAAAAATAATTCATTCACGTGCATTGTTTTTCTGTTTACCTAATAATCAATAATAAGACATTGAAATTTCTGTGCTTTGGTTCCTGAGTTTACCTGAGTCCATTCAGCTAAAATGGAAATTTACCAGCAGTTATGAAAAGCTGGCAGCCAACTCTGCAGAACGACCTGTTCAAAATGAGATCAGTAGCATATTAGAAATATATTGGCAAGAATGCTAATGCCTCAAATGTTCCTGTACATGTCTGTGTACATTAGCTAAGCTTCAGCATCTCAGCCTGACAGCCTTTATGTCTAGTGACAACACAAAGCTAACACATCAGGTTTGCCAGACTACAAAATTACATTGGACGGGACAAGTCTAATCAAGTCCTGGTTTTGTTGTTCTGATGCATTTACCCTATTGCTAGCAGCTACAGCTAAAGTACAGCAGCTATTAGCTTAAGTAGCTATATGTTACAGGGTCACTTAAAGGGTGAATTTTAACCCAAATTCCCTTTCTTTGTTGTGAGGAGCACATGTGAACAACCAACAGTCATTCCTCTTTGTGTGGTTTGAAGTCAATTTAAACAACAAACATCCCTATATTAGCTCGCCTAACTAACTAGCTACAACTAAACAAGCAAACATTAGCAACAGTAAATAGCAAATAAACACATTATTGCATTACTTGTGAAAAATATTATTTTAAATATGTTATACTATAAATATGCATGTTTATGTCATGTTGTCAGAGTTAAACCACATTCAAGCCATAGTCTACCACTGAGGAAATGCTACAGGATGATGCTATGGCTGCTAAAGCTAAGCTAGCATCCTGCCTGACAGTTGAACAATAAACATTTATTTTAGATGTGTTAACGCTACCAACTTATGGAACTAATGATTCATTTACAAACTCACTCCTTCGCCCTAGCATTGTCAGCAGGTGGGAAAAAAATATTACTTTTGTTTCCTCTCTTAACTGTTGCTGTTGTTGCGTTTCTTGCGGATAGGTGGCGCAGGTTAGCTCGTTGCTTCCGGTTGAAACTGGTGGCGCTGCGGCTCTGCTACTTAAATGGGACTGGGAGAGGGAGTGTGGAGTTTTCAACATGTATAGATTGAGTTTCTATGAGCTAAGGCTGTGTTTGTATATGGCCTGCTTCTTCATTATTTGCTATGTTCATGGTTAGTAAAATAAGCTAGAGTAGCTGCTAACAGTTGCTAGCTAGCAGGCTAAAGTTGAATTGATTCAAATTACTCCGCAAGTTATTAATTTTTCCCTGCACCTGTACCTTACTTTGGTTCAGTTGAACACTACTTTACTTCCTTTTGTACAAGTTACTTCGTAAAGAATTATTACGGACGGCGTTAGTCCATACTGTACGTTTAATTAGAACAATTGATGACCCAGCTACACACAGCTTCCCAGACCGGATCATACGTGACACGCGATGCACTGTGTGGCCTAATTACTGCGCATGTAGGCATACACATAAAATAGTCCCTGCTCAGTCCACTCACGTGGTACCTTTTTCACGCCGTACCAAGACCACATGAAGAATTATCATGTCAAAATTGTTGTTTTTTCATTTTTTAGCGTTGCCAGCACAATTCTGAACCGTATGCTAGCAAGTAGATCTACAAGTAGATGTAGAGCACATCTAGTATCAATGTTTCAGGAGCTACTTTGACAGTTCAACATATTAACACATCATTTACAATGTGTGCTATATATTTAAGAAAAAGCTGAATAATAATAGATGTATTTAATGCAATATTAAATTCAAGCTTGACATAATGTTTGCAATAATAATGGTAAACTTCACTTTGTTTTCCTAAAGAATTAAAAATCCTAGAGGAGTCCAATATCATAAATTACAAATTTGCCTCAGGAGGCAAGTCTAACAGCAGAGGTAGACTGCCACCAGACATTTTCTGGGTAAGTAACAAAAGAGAAAACTGTCCTGTGTTATAGACAACTCCACACAGGTGTGTATGGGGCGGGGAGTTCATCGTATCTCATTTTCTTCATCTGCCAGCTTTATGTTGCTTTATTCTTCAGTTCAAACGCTGAGCTTGCAACGACTGACTGATTTTGTTGAATCAACATTTTGAATATGCCATTAGTCAATGACAGTAACCATTATGATGGTATTCTGCCTCTAATGCCTTTCAGAAATATAAGAAAACAGCTGAACACACGATGCACATAATACAATGGAATATAATAGAATAATACATTGATGGATTACCTATTTACATTTTCAACTGAAATATGCCTCCCACATAATACCACATCAGACCACCTTTTATAAGAATAGGCATAGTGGGTGGACTGTATAAAACTATTTTTGAGTCGACCACTGTTCAGAAGCGACATGCTTGAGAGTAGGCCTTCTCTTTTTAATAAAAGCAATAAAAAAGCTGATTTAATAATTATCTGACTGAAAATTGTCAAATAGATTTTGTGCTTCAGGACTGAACATTTGTATCTACATTTCTAATGTGTGTACTGTGTCTTGACGTTGAGGCTCTAACGTGAAATCATTTTCCAAGCAGTGATGTGATATAGAATTTTGGCAGCACTGGTGTTTTTTTGTTCATATGCACAACATACAAATGTGTGATTGGAGTGTTAGGAGTAAACTACAGGACACACAGCAGTGGTGTTTCAAAATACTCCTACCTTTGTCCTTGACCATGGCTTCGGTCTCAGAGCTGAAGTTGCTCTGTGGCTATGCAGGTCATAAATAGTTAGGATGGGGTAAATGCAATGGAAAAACTTTCCCATGGGGATGAATAACATCTAACTTAAATCTGGAAATGCTTCTAATAGACAAGCATGTCCACTCCTACTGTTAAAGGTGTTCCCTGCATACATGAATGTGTGACAGCTCCTCAGTTACACTGTACGTCAGCACACTTGCAGGTACAAGCATGTCACAGCCATTTAGCCTCTGTTGTGGTCCTGTTTCACCCCAGTGGCAAACCCAGCTAAGTGAGTCCAGCTTCCTCATCCACAGCCAGCAGTGCTGCAGGAATCTGGTCTGACTGCACCAAGCATGCACAGACCAGTGTAGGAATCCTCCACAGGCTCTCTGCCAGTCAGGAATGTGATTCAGTGGTGTGACGTCACCAAGTTAGCTCCTGTTAGCGTATGGTGTGATAATTAATATAATAATAAAGTGATTATTTTTATTATGTCTTAACTTTAGAGTCTTTCTTTGTTGCAATATAAAATGGTGCCAATCACAAAGGAAACAATAACCTGAGAACCCACTGAGACCCACAGAGGGTTGAGAGCTTACTTTTTGGGGGTACACAAGATCATTTATGGAAGATGAAAAGTATATTTATAAATAATATATATTTATAATGTTAAAACACATTTTAAGTCAGATTTTTTCATTATGAAACAATATTTGCAGTGCTGTTTTTTGTAATAGCTGAAATAGTTGAAGGGTTGAAAACACTGGAACATTTACAGTAATGTGTAAAATAAATTAAATTAATTCTTGATCAACCAAAAAAAGTATACAATGTGTTGTCCAAACATTTTAATTTAGAATGTTTGAATTATTAGGCATTATGTAGAGCATACATTTTAACTTTACATTGTTGGAAAAGCTCAGCTGTAACTTATAATAACATTAACTATGGGTCCGTTATATTCAGTAAGTCATGACAGTGTTTGAGTGAACCAAGCATGCACAATACCAGGACCCCGAAACTGAATTAATGAATCCTATAATGTGTGTGTTGTCCTAGTGTGACATGTGGGGTTCCCAATCCATGTGGAAAAATAAGGGACACCTTGCCTGTGGCCTCAAACTCAAATCAAGCAGGGGGTCTGGTGAATTTTTATGCATCAATTTGTGCTTTTTATACATGAATACCAAAGTCCTCTGCTACCCTCAACATGAATGTAAAGGAAATAAAGTCAATTCAAAAATAAAATAAAAAAGGTGTAATTCATAAAATCAAGAAAACACACACACACACACACACATATATATATTTATATTTATATATATCTTAAATAGCTGCCATTTTGTGTCTTTTGATCACCGTCCTGTGAGAGGTGTCTTTGCTGTGAATCTTGGACAGAGATTAATGATTAATGTCCCAGGATTTGATTCTTTAGTTGTAGGCCTATAAGCTGTTTCAGGAAACCATTTTGGATTGTTTTATTCGCGTGTTAACTGATAAGTGGCCTGTTAGCATGAATCAGGCAAACAATGCTAATAAGCTATATACTTGGTTAAACAGCTTGCTGCTGAACACGTTTCCCATAAAGTGCCTGTCACATAAAAAGAACACACACACACACACACACACACACGTAATATTTCTGCTACTGACAAACAGTTTCTTCGTGAAAAAGCATCAATGTGAGTCTCAGCATGGGAGATCAATGAGGCCTGGGGCCTGTTATGTTATACGGCTAAATGGTTTTAGTGTTTGTGTTCCAACTGATAAAATCAGAGCTGGGTTGAACCAGTCAACTGAACCCCAGAGCTAACAGGCCTAATTAAACACAATAGCCATGATGCTGTTGGTTCTGTGTGTGTGTGTTGCTGTGATAGGGAGAGGTAGGAAGAGAAAAAGTCCACAAATGTAACCAGTGACCATGTAGACTAAGTGTATAAATTTCAGAAGACAAAAGCGGCCTACTGTAAGTCGCCCCAGACCTGGCAGTGAAAACACACCTTGTGCTTCTCGGTTTATCAAGCCAGCCTACTGTGTACTGCCATAGACTGGGACACAATGAGGGCTTAGCTGATGGGGGGACCTCATGGGTAAATTGAGGCATTTAAAAGGAAGCTCTGTTCAGCGGTAACCTGATCCACACCTGACTGGGGTTCGGCATTCCGGTCTGACCGAGGGAAGAGTTCACAATGACCAGAGAAAAAGCTACAAAGGTCCAGCGCTCAGGAGGTCTGAACTGTTTAAAACACTGACTCTGAAAATGTGCTTACAAAGAGAAAAAGGACAAGAGACATTTCCATTTTTATCCCCTTTTATTTACTATTTTCTTTTACATTTTACAACATCATACAACATTATGTACAGAGTGTGTCACAGAAAAAAGTGTGTGCATTGTTCAACTGTACCTGGAGAAAAGCCAAGTCCTCAGGAGGAATTCAGTTTTGTGGTAAGAGGTAGAAAGCAGATCTTTTCAACAGATAAAAGTCAGTATTTTCTACAATACACATTAACATTCCTGCTGGAAACTAACTTACATTCGTCAAGAAAGTCTATTGTCTTCTCCTGGATTGCTGCTCAATGGAGAAACTCTGACTCAAGTCACATGGAAGAAACCCCAAGAACTCAATCAATCTTCCAGTGCAAGGATCATAGTTCCATAGTCATCATCATTCAGCCCCATCTGCCAATACTATAAATATGTTGATGTGCTTCCCTGGACTGCCTTTTGTCAATACACTGCATGTCAGGCGCACGAGAGCGAGAGAGGAGGAAGTAAGAGAGCAGAAGTTAATGCCATTTAATGGACGGCATTACCAGACAGTATTAGACACCAATAATTACATCTAAGCATGTCTGGTAAGACGCCTATCAACAGGCTGCAAGGAGGACGTCTGAGCTTTCACCTGTGCAAAGAGGAAGAGGAGAGCTGGAAGAAGCAGACCAGTGTAGCAGAAACAGGTTGAAGTGAGCAGTTCCTCTTTAGCTGCAATCACAGGCTCCATACGCTCGTACTTTAATTCATGTGTACATTTAAATTGGCCAAGCATGCAGAGAAAGCCATGAGTAAACAGACCGAGGAAAGAAGCAAAGTAAGCTTGGTAAAAGCTTTCTGTTCCACTTTTTTACATTATTACATTAATACACACATGTGTGAAGAGAAAAGGGACAACTGGAGACCAAAAAAAGCTATTTTGTGTTTCTGTGGCTTGGATAATGGAGCTGGGTGGGCAAATAAAGGTGCGGCTCAATATTTGCGGGGTAATTCTCCCTCCTTAAACAAACACTAGGTTTCTGCTTGCTCCATGTCTATTATTTGCCTCTGTTGTCTGTTTTTACCCATTAAATTCACATTTCAGCCCAGACTATGATGAAAATGATTGATTTTAAATCAAATGGTGCACACTTTTTATTTAAAGGTTAAAGTTTTACATTGTAACACACTACTTTAAGTCCATTTTGCATCTATTTAAAGCACTTAGGTATCATCTGATTGTCTACTTGTGGATTAAGGTTTGGATAGCTGGGAGGAGGCCAAAGCGTCTGTAGCTCAGCTTTGAGTTCTTTTGTAACGCACGTAAGTAAAGCACTCTCAGGTGAGCTCGTGTGTCAGTTTCAGGATGTGCCACGCAGGTAAGGTTTGTTGGACCAATCACTGCCACAGAACACAAATGTCAGAGCTGTTCAGGGGAGGGAACAAGGAAATAAGGCCCTGCAGGACCGGTGGAACCATCAACCGACTGCTATTCTTTAACCTGGGTGGGGTGGGGTTGCCATAAAAGTAAAAACACACACACACACACAGAGGGAAGTGAGTAAAGAAGTAAAGTGTTGGCTTTAGGAGCATTACTGAATAAAAGAGCGGGTCTTTCTTATTTCTCAAAGGAATCTTTCAATAATAATAGTCATTGCTTTTGAAGTAAACGGCTCAGACATAATTGTTCAGGTATTTTTACATAAAATCCTGCCCTGTCTATCAGCGCCATACATCATCTGTGCTGCTGATCCTTTTGAGTTTTCACCTATCAACATGCAGCCTGTGGCATCTATCAAGACCAGTGTGTGGTAAACAAAAGACTAACCTTTTCTTGGAGTAAAAAGTGAGACACCGATAAAATATTTTCCGGCCGTGCTGCTCCAGAATACTGGGCCAACCCCGCAGCAACCCTGTTTACCCTTCAATGACAACATCAAAGGAGTCTGCCCGATTTCAACAGGGCTTAACACGTTTTGATTTAACACTTGATAGGTGACTACCCCACAGTCACACCGGAGAACACAGAGTCACCCAGGAAACATCGTTACCAGACAGTGTTAGAACAACAGTCGTACAATCCAGCACTGTCAGGTAAGATGGATCCTGAGAGCCATTTCTGCCGCTGCTTCAAGTATTTGAGCCGATCCGGGCCAGGAGCACGTCGCTGCTAATCTTGCAAAAGTGGTTTGTCTGGTTGCAGTCCGCAGATGACTATCATCATCATTACCAGGCAGTATTAGAGAAAGTGATGATATCCAATGCTGCCTCGTAAGATGGAGATAATCACCCAAACATCTCGTTACTACACAACATACGGCAATATAATGTGATATCAGTGCCAGTTATCAAAGGTTAATGAATTAATGTGACATCTACTGATGCAGATGTTGGATGTTTGGATGTGAACACTGCACCCCAACTTTAAATACTTTTGTCTAAAAGAAAAAAGGGCAACTCACCCTTAAGTTATTAGAGTAGATGCGTATGTGAGTGTTCGACACAAACTATGTACTATAATACGCAGCTTTTCCTTTTTCACTAATATAGTTAAGTTATGTGGTTTTATGGTGACAAAGTTGTAGCTAAAACTGAGACTTGTATTGCCCAAAAATAGCACTGTAAATGGGAGTGGGGAAGTCCACCTCTCCGTAGTGTATTTGCTGAGCCCTTGATGTGGTTTGGGTTTTCAGCTTTAACTCCCTGTCACAGAAGACTGGGCCACAGTAGTTGTTAATGATTGCCTAAACCTGTTCCGACTAGTCTAAATCTATGGCGCGGCAAGGTTGGGAAGACTGCTTTTCACACAACACATGCCAGTTACTCATTTCAAACAACGCACGTCGCAGAACATCCCTTCAAAAGTGCCACCGAGTCAAAAGCAGTTTCTGTTTCCCATCATGTCCCGGCAGATGGGTGGCTTTGTTTTTTATGTTGCAACACACTGTTCTGTCTGTGATAAAGCAGCGTTGTCAAGTCCGTTTCAACAGATGTTTTATGGAATGGAAGAAAGGAAAAGCCAATTTCTTTTCTGTTTTCCGCTGGTGGACCTCTCAGGCCGCTGTCTTTGTGTTTGCCGAGTGATGAAAGGCTGATGGAATGCTGCTCAGCTCCACCTGAATAGACGCTGTGTGTGCAGAAGGTCACTGAAACAGCCCTCGCTTACTGAATAACGTGGATCATTCACAGGTACACCGCGTGAAACCCTCACACCCCACACGGACACTTTAATGTACATTATTATTCTCTAAATTAAACATTAAAGTAGTATTTTATCCAATCAGTTATCCTAAGTTTCCATTATTCTGTATATTTAGTTGCATTAGAAATATAATATGGTTTACTTAACAACGTGTAGGTTAATAAAGGGTTTGAAGCTTTAGATTTAGAGCAGAAATCAAAGAAGAGACATTACTGAATTCATTAAGAAAGAACAGGTTTCTGGTCATCCTGCAAGCAATGCAAAAGTAGAGCACAATGGAGAGAGGGGGAGGGAGAAAGACAAGAGAGTATGAGGGAGGGAAAAGTTCAGGGAAAGAAGGTGGAGAAGGAAAATGGAGAATGCACCTGTAACCTTACCGTCATGAAAGGTACCCAAAGGAAAGAATGTAACAAAACCAAAGTAAAGTGAGTATGTTTGGAGGGAGGGGGCTGAAAAAGAAAGAGAAAAAAGATCTTGAATTTCCAGCCCGCTGCCTGAGAACGCTCCGTCTTCCTCCCGGTCAGTCAGGCCCCATGAAATGAGAAAGCCAAGCAGACCTGCTCTCCCAGACTCTATTTAGTTAATCATCTGCATTATAAACCAGTGCTGCAGGCCCTCTGAGGAAGAAAAGAGGGAGAGAGAGAAAGAAAGAGTGAAAAAAGATTAGCCCAGAAAATTCTAGCTGGTGGAAACAAGCTGTGAAAGTAGAGCACGTCCCGTTTTACCTTTGGAAATATCTAACCAACGCTACGTCCAACAAACTTCTCCATTTGTCCTCCATTTGTCCAAATACTTCCTCTTCTGCTCCTCTAGTGGTTACAAACAGCAGAATGTGTCCCATTGTTGCACATGGTGCTCTAGTGGAGTAGGAGTCTCAGCCGCTTACGGCTGCCCACTTTTTGCCTGTTGGAAGTGAGGCGTGATCAGGTAACCCTCTGTACTGGAATGTGACTCCGCTGTGAAGTCAACAGCCCGACAGGTAAACTGGCCTGGCCCTTAATCAATAGCTGCTGTCATTGTGAGAAAACAATGGCGGTGAAACCCAATGCCTTATTTAACACCGCACCTTATCTCAGCGCCACCTAACTGGGCCTTCAGACCACTGAGGAGCAGCCGGGTAACTGTGATATCCAGGACATGATACTGCTTATCAGCCATGTGCCATTGCAGCTCCCTGGGTGTGTTTCTAAATGTGTGCTTAGTGATGGGCTTGATTTACATTTGTCATTTTAGAGCATGTAACTCCTCCCCCCCTGGTGAGTGTCCTTTCACCTCTCTGTTTTGAATATTTCAAATGAAGGACTAAAATATTCCAAAAATTTGATTATCAAAAAGGATTTGGACTTTTCCTTTTTTTCGTCTTTAAGCGGCCTATCCACCCTGCTCCCTTACTCACAGCTTCCTTTTACATTTATGTTCTGACTATTTCGAGAGAAAAAAATGAAATCTGTGAGGAATTTGAAAATGTAACTTGTTGTTGTTGTTGTTGTTGTTGTTGTTTTCATCTCCCTGGAGGCGCAAAATGTAACATTACATCTGTGAAAGTTGATCAGTGTTGAAAGATGCCAAAAAGAGGATTTTTTTTTTTTTACTTCAAAAGGAAAATATCTTGAATTATATTATTATAATATAATATAATAATTTAATATAATCATCATGGCTTCTTAAATAAAGCACGTTAGCATCGCATTAACCTTTTAAAATTGTATAATAATGGCCTATAATGCCGTGTCATTCACCCTATCAACTGAATCAAACCGCAGCTTAAACTTAACCTCTCACCCCCATGAGGCGATAAGACCTACAGTCCCCTTTCATTTCAAACCTGTGACTCAAACACGAACAAACAACATGAAATCAGTCCACCATTTCGTCTGGAGCCATTAAATCTCTCGTTCTGTTGAAATGCTACTCTGCACTTCCTGCCCTGTTGCCGAACACTGGCAGGCCGACTAGCACTCATGTGACTTGCAGCTATTCAGGTGTATGAAAGAAATGAACAAATGTAGCTCTTTCCACCAATCACAATCTTCCACCTCCCTCTGCAGCCGCCGCTGTAC
Source organism: Nannoperca obscura (assembly GCA_036024295.1). NCBI lineage: Eukaryota > Metazoa > Chordata > Actinopteri > Centrarchiformes > Percichthyidae > Nannoperca > Nannoperca obscura. Next base: position 10,498 of record JAVQJL010098999.1, read on the forward strand.
AGTTACATGGTCGACATTTTCCCTCCATTTTCCCTTCTCCTTCCCAGACTGCAACAGCCTTCAACCGGCTTAAAAGTATCTTAGGAGGAGCCTCGAAAACGTAATAATGTGTAGCTTCTATCTGGTGGAAACGCTCTGCTCTGATAAGTCCAACGTGGCTGTCGGTCACAACATGCAGCCAAACCTCAGAGTAAGAAAGCAGATGAGCAGACATTTTACGTTCGACACACATCCACTATGTAACAGACTTCCTTTTTTTTTTTTTTAAGTGCTCCAAACATGAATTATTCTTTCAGACCTCGACCATAATCACAAAAAAAGAAAAGCAGTAACCATGGAAATAAAAAACTAGATCGTAAAACATAACCACGGCTTTACAGTTCAACAGGTTGTAAAGAAAAGTTGCCAAATGAGTTCTGAACTCATATAAATGAACATGTTGTTAAACTAATGTTAAAGTAATGAGGTATTACTATTAGATTATGAATGTTTAAAGCTGTTTCATACCGTGGATGTCTCCTCGTAGAGCACATTTTACCGCTCTAAAAGAAGGAGTCAGCCTCTGTCTTCAAATCCTTTGACGAGTCTGGCAGTTTGCCTTTACCTGCCCCAACTGGTCAGTCCAGTTTAGGAATGAGCGTTGGTTTCTATTGTTTCCTCTTCTTTCTCTCTTGTTAAAAGGAGCTGGAATTCGATACACATTATTTTCTCTTCCCATCGAAACTACCTAGACCCTCCTATATCGGCAGACAATCGCAGAGGGCTTCGCCACGATGACCTAATTTGTCTGCCGCACATTTCCTGATCTTAGCCGATGAACAAACGTCCTTAAAGTTTTAACTCTACCATCGCGGAGCAACAGGTTATGACGACAGCTGAAGTCTTAAAGATGGAGAATGAAGACAAAGAAGGGATCACATTTGTGAATTTACCCAGTCTTTCCCAGGTGTGGTCACCGAGCCAGAAACCCAAGACAAGAGGCATCATTGTATGAGGGCTCTTGACGCCCCGTTGGCTAGTCTTCCTCTTTCCTGCTCCTGCTGAAGGACAGTCGACCTCTGGAGTGGCGGTTGGGAAGAAAAAAAAGCCGTCCCTTTCAGGTAGATGCAGCCGTAGAGTCAGCGGAAGAGCCAAACCCCGGAACAAAACCAACCAGTCTCTTCCTGCTGCCCGAGCAGAACTTGTTTTTTTCCAGGAGCTCTCGTCAGCAGTGTTGGGCGGTAAAGCTCCTCAAGAAGACAGAGGCTGAATTTGTAAAGAGCTTGGTTTACATGTAGCCTGAGCCCCCCTCCTCCCCTTTCCCCCCACAGGTGTAATTTTCAGGTCACAGCCAATCTCCTTAGCCTCCGGCGCTCACAGGTGTGTCCCCCGCGCTGTCTTCAGCCAATCGTGGTTGAGACAACCCCCCCCCACCCCCACTGACCCACCCAACCCTTCCTACCCTCTGACTCCCACCTCACCAGTTCGCTCACCTCCGCCCTCCCCATCGGCCCCCAGGTACCTTGGTGTGTGTTTTTTATGATGTCAGCTCAGGCTTCTGTGGGAACGACCTCCTCTGTTCCTATTACAACACAGGCAGCAGCTCAACCACCATCATCCTCAACCGCCAAACACACGTATCCCATCCAAGCCGAGAGAATACACCACGAGGCCGGCGCGGTGTGGGGGCCAAGTGTTCACAAACATGTATTTGTGAGGTACTTCCACATGCATAAACCTTCGTCTGCTTCTCAGCTGAATAAGCCCGCCATAACCTGAAATACCTGCCCTTTGCTCTCATGCCTTCCCTCCGCCTTTGTTTGTGTCCACACACCTTTTTTTTGTCCTAACAATAACCCGGCTGAGTTACAGCGAGAGCAGCAGGTGAACAAAGTGCAGGTGAGTAAAACTTGAGAAAGACACACCAGCAGATTGAGGTCACTTTGAGTTGTTGGGAGACGGGGGAGCAGTGACGAGGGGACTGGCGGGGCTCTCGGCCCCCAGGGGCAAACAGGGGCCAAAGACCTGGACAGGGCTCGACTGGATGCCGGGCAAGGCAGCCACTTTCGGTCAAGGCTCGCGGTGTAATTGTCTGGATTAGTCCCAACAATGAGCACAATGCCAGAGCCATATCCTGTTTCAGCAGAGGCGTGGCACGAGTTGATGCAGAACTACGTTGGATGATTGTGTGAATCTGAAATACTGACCCAAACAGCAATAAAATCACTCATTATTCCAACAATTTCACCTTTCAAGGGGATAGTTATTACGACAAAGCCTCAGTTCACATTGTACTGGAAGTAATGAGCTGATTTAGGCTGTGAGGTCTTTTTCCTTAACAAAAAAAAGCATCTCCAAAATGTCAGGTATAATAATAAATGCCTAGTTGTGAGAGGAATGCTTACTTTCTTTACAGGTAAACATACAATACGGCCTTAATGCCGCTGATTTAGATACACCGGCTTTAAAGGAGTTAAACAATCAAAACCAGAGAAGGAACCTCCTAATGTGAACATTGTTTGCTGTCATTTACTAAGTGTCAGAAGGTCAGTGCTTAAGAATTAAATGTAACCTATTACCTTTTGTTTTTGTGTTTTGCACCATGTCATCCCTGAGTGAAGCTCGGCCTCTTCAAAGGAAGCAGTTAGAACATTTCTCTGCTCTGAAAGGTTTGCTTTGTTTAGGCTCGTCATTTGCATACCAAATGAGGTTTGGAGTGGAGCGCAGGGGCCTGACCTGAACTTATTTGGGTACTGATGGTTATCTAGGCTGGCCAGTCACGAAAGGCAGGATGTAAGGACATCCATCAGCAGCACGAACCCAACAGCCTCAGACAACAAACACATACAAGAAAACATACATATCTGATGGCATACACATGCTCAAACTCCCAAATGCTTACACGAAGCTGCTCCGAGGCGCTTTTATGAAACAATTAAGTCACAACCTCCTAAAATTACAAAGCCAGGGAGGTGTCGTGGCTCTCTAATTAATAATCCATGCTTTCGATTGATTATTACTTATGTATTATTACTTAATGTCATTCGTCTTGGCTTGCGTGCAGCCCTTAAACATATTGTTACATATTGTTTAGTGGTAAAAACTGATGATACTGCGAATGTCATCCACTTCATAAAAACTTAAATCTAGAGCACAATATAGTCATTTGTGTGTACAGTTTATTAGTAAAAGAAGAACACAAATTATTAATTTGCGTACACAACTTAGATTTTTCCTTACAGGCTCCATATAAAATACATTTTGTTATAAAAACATACTTCTTCTGTCCTGGTTTGCTATTCAGCCTGTGATTTATGATGGACGCTTCCCTGACACACCTCCCACATCTGTAGCTCTTGGTTTGGGACAAACCTGTGAGAAGCAAAGCTTTGCTCACTGTCACATTTGAACTCTACATGTGTCTTTACAGTGAGTTGACAGCAGACGTGTGGGTCGCTGTCTGGATCCATGCAGCAGCTTGTCGACTGAGGGAAGGAAAACAATGACTCATGTTTGTTTTAGCGTTTATGTGCTGTTGCAGATCATTTCCATGTAGCTCTTCATTAATCTGCATTCGGTATCCAAGGTGACTAAAGCTGGACATGCGTCTCCCCTCAGGCCTTTAACTGAAGTCATGATGTAGCTTTTATGGTGCTTAGCCAACTGAGAATTACAACGCACACAGAGAGAGGTGACCTTGGAGGAAACACTAAGTCTTCCTAAAACACAAGCGAATCTAAATGAGCATTGTTTGTTCACAAAAGAAATTCAAGAACTATGAACTATCATTTAACTTGGATATAATGCTGAATCCATCAGGATGTAAAGGCATGACTATCAATCATCACCTGTGACCCTGATGATTTCACCTCTGGGGGAAACTTGCCAATGTTTTAGGGCTTCTGGTAAAGTCAGCAGATATCTGGATAACGGATATCCGGGCCAAGACTTCCTTTCCCATCCGCCAGTCATTGTTTACAGTCCAACTTGTAAACAGTGATAAAAAGCTAAATCGCCATCAGACAATAATCGATGGGTCCTAAGATTGCATTTCAGCCAATGCGTTCCACCGCTTTAGTAGAGACTTTGTAGAGATTAGACCACAGGGCTTTGAGCTAAACTATAGTATGGTAACATGTTAAAGTTACCTTCTTAGTTTAGCATGTTAGCATGCTAAAATTTGCTAATTTACAGCTAAGTACAGCTGAGGCTGAGCTGGGAGGTATTTGGTCATGTAAGTCTTCATGGCAATCCATCCAACAGTTAGATAGGATATTTAATAATGGACAAAAGTGGTGGACCAACTGAGAGCTGAAAATGTGAATACAAGTCTGAGGAAAAACAACATAAAATGATATTAGAAATAAAATATCCTTGCACAATGTTACACGCTCACTGAAAGTATGATATCTATCTACATGTTTGTGCATCAAATTATTCATCCAAAATGAGGACGCTTTGTTGAGTCACAACTCCCACAGGACCAAGAAAAGTCCAAGATGACCTCTTTATCCTGAGGAATACTGCACAGCCCTGCTGCTGGGCGTATGGGCTTTAACCTGTATCATTTAACATCTGTCTCTTTGGTATAATCATACTTTGGGTCCTCATATACACACTATGGATATTACATATCACATATTCAAGGACCGTCCACAAAAAGATATATAACCAGCATGACGAATGTTTGTCAAAACATTGGGTTTGTATGCAGATGGACCCAAATGGATTATAATTATTAAAAGTAAATGTATAATGTGGATAACTAACATCACTTTAATAGGGCTGTTTGCTGATGCTTGTCTTGTAGTAAATAGACACCTTGTACTGTAAACCAGGCAGCCCGGGAAACTGATCTTGAACAATATCCTGTTATAACATATTCATCACTGATGAATAATGAATAACAATCTTTCCATGGTCTCTGAATGCTCATAGACACAATGTAAAGCCGCCAATAGTTGCTGTCTTTCCCAAATTACAGGCCTTATCATTCAATACGCAGCATCTGTGTGTTCAGTCTTTTCTGTTGTTTTATCCACCTGCCTCCTTGTTCTGCCCTTCTGCTCAGGCGACTATAGGATAATTACAGAGATTTACATTGTCTTAGAGGAAATTGGAGGACTTAGCCCAGGTGTGATGTTTAAAGACCCCTCATTACACTGATCAGCACTCAACCACTGATTTCTACCAAGTCTCTCGCCAATTAGCTCCCTGTCTGCCTCGCCACCGGCGCAGAAAAGCCCCTCGACACAAAACGGTAGATAAAAGAAAATATCGAATTCACCATTTTTTAGGTGTTTAACTTATTTTGCATCCAAGTATTTTAAATTGTATGATGACCTTTTGTTTGATTGTGAGGGCAAACAAACCTCATTTCTTTTCACAAAGCCAGAGAATCACCAAGGGAGCAGCGTGCATACAAGCGGTCTAGCAGCCTCAACCATGCTCTGACTTGCGGCCCGCCACCAGCGCCGGGTAATTGGCCCCAGAGGATTTTGGGCGGGATGGTGCGTGTGGATGGCGCGGCCGTATCCCATAATCTCCAATGGGGCAGTTGCCATAGAGAAGCTGAGTGAGGCATACCAATTATTACTGCATCTTATTCCACAACACACCTGTTTGACTCATCTGCTCGTTTAGAAACAAACTGCTGCTGTGATCAGTCTGACAACCGCGACAAGCAAAGAGATAAATGAGTAATATACACAATCCATACATGATCAAAACCCACTGTGCATAATGCACATCGCATACTATGTGATGTATGTATGTATATATGTTTGTTTGGGGAGGTGTGGCTGCCAGGATCATTTCCGACACAATGTTCATATTGTGCATATCTGCAAAACAAATAATAAAAAATCACTGTTTACGTTACTCAGTTAATTATTCCTTCAATATTGGTGCATTGTAATAAAAGCATGTTTTAGTTGTGTGAAGATTATGAAGTAAAACTACTTGGTTGATGTAGTCTCAAACAGGATGTGATTCAGGATGTTGGTGTTAAAGGCAAACACTTATCCAGCACCCAGACCTCCACACGCTCACTGCACTTTCTACACGGCAGGAACATTGTCATTTAATATAACTAATGGTGGAAATTACACTAAGATATTCTTTTAAAGTTACTGTGGAATTATTATTTTTGTATTATTTTGTTTCTGTATGCTTATATGTTTCCCTTTTAAAATTAAAACAGCACATCACAAAAAAATGTAAATAACAAAAATGCAAGAAGTCTTAATGTGTGGAAGAAAGAAAGTTGACATCTTGAGCATGAGAATGTGTAATAAAGACTGATGATTGTTTAGTTTTTTTTGCTTATTATACACAAAACAATAACCATATCAGCCGAGAGTGCATGACAATCAGATTAGACTCATTTTGAAACACCATCTTAAGTGGGAAGCAGCAATGAAATAACATGACGTATCAGAGATAAGGGGCTTGATTAAACATGTAATCTTGTCTTCGTTGTATTTGAATACAGACGAGTCACATTTTCTTTTGTCAGAAATGAAGAAAATAATATTAATCACTAACTGGAGGTCATAGGTCACCCACGATGTTTTACCCACCTCAACCAAGAACACTGAGCCTAAAGGGATCCATGTAAGTGTTTATTGTAAACTGTGTGTCCACTATTCATGTTTAATAATTCTCACTGCAGGACTGAGTCACCCAAACTGGTGGAAACACTACATAGTGTGTTTTATTAGAACTGCTTCCATTAACTGATTCATTGTTTCAGTAAATATTCTCTGATTTCAGCTTCTCCAACATGAGAATTAGCTGATTCTCCTATTTATGATCGTAAATTAAATGTCTTTAGGTTTTGGACTGTTGGTCGGACAAAACACACAAACCGAAGACATCACTTTGTTTTATCAGAGTTTTTTAAAAACACTTTATTGATAAAACAATTAATCAATGAATCAAGAAAATAATAGATTAATCCATAATGAAAATAATCGTTAGTTGCCGCTCTATAGGTTATATAGTTAACCATACATTTGACTGGAGAAGTGCATGATGGTATCACAATGTGCAATGACAGAGATGCATTGTTGCTGTCTCTGTACATATTGTATAAATATCCTCTAAAGGTTTTTGTTGGTGAAGTCCAACACCCGATCAGTGGTGATCAGTCTCATTGATACGGTTACTAGTACGGCTACACCTGCTAGTAGGTTCACAAGGATGTCACTCATGTCCCACCCCCTGCAGTCTCATACAGACGCACTTAGGTTTAGGCAACAAAACTACTTGGCTAGGTTTAGGAAAAGATCATGGTTTGGTACATTGTGTACGTGACTTACAACTTTAAATAAGTCCCCTCCTTACAATGACTTTCTGCTCACTGAAATGAACGGGTGATAACAGCCTCCTGAACCTACTAGCAGGTTGAGTAGGCCCCTACTAGCTCATATATTTGTGACACATGTGAGATAATAAGGCCTATTCAATAGCCTAACAGTCAAATGGGCTGAGTTCAATGTCTCTGAATGGATTTCTGTGCAGTCACACACACACACACACTCACACACACACACGCTCTCTCTAAAGTTTGAAGCTTGTTGCCTGTCAAACACAGCTGCAGAGCTGCCGGCCGGGTCAAGTTTCACTCATTCACAGTTGAGACGTTGCAGTTTGTTTAGGAAATGAGCGTAAACGCCGACCTCAAGGTCATCTTTCATTGTGCTCCACTTCAAATAGCATGTCAGCCTCGCCTGCCTCACGACCAAATCTGGCATTGTCGAGCTTTAAAGGGTTTGTGTGTGTTCACCTTGAGGGCATTATGATGTGCTACGATAGAGTACCATCTCCAAACACACCTGCCTGTTTCTTCCAAAAGACTTTCTGTTTGGCCTCTCAGGTAATTAGCTCGCTGTGTAATGTGTTTACTGAGGCATTAGCATGCAGGGAATGACAATGACTTTCAGACAGGAAGAGCTAGATGCTTCAGATTACATGTGTGTTGAATCTATCCAGGCATGAAACATTTTGAATGGTACTAACAGAAGGTGGGTGTCCATCACACGGGGCCTTTTGAGTCAGAGATGATTCTGAAAGATTACCTCATGATTTCAACTTGTACAGCTGATAATCATTTGAGTTAACAAGTAAGTTGGTGTGTGTGTGTGTGTGTGTGTGTGTGAATTTACAGTAACTTAAGATTTTATGCTAAAACATTTAGTATAAGAATCATAACTGGTTTAAAAGTGTTGGTAAGATCATTGTTGTTTTGAGAAACACAACTTAGGTGTCTGGTTTGTGTGGCATGAAATCACATTACTGCTTTCAATTTTGATTTGAAATTCATTTTTTATACACTGACTTAAGAAATGTATCCCTTTTTTTGCCAACATTAGAAGTTACCTGTCAATTTGAAAAAGGAATATTCTGTTTATTTGTTTTTTGTTAATGTATCAATAGCCTTTTTTAACCAAATGGTACCAGGAAGTAAGGAGGTTTTGGAAGTCCAGGAACTAAAAGTCATTTACACCACATTTGAGCAACTCTGAAAACAAATATGCCGTCAACACGTTAAAAAACAAAAGCTTTGTGTGAGGCACGGTTTTTTTCTCATGATGAAACTAGAGCACAAGGTCATTACATTGTTCTTGTAGTCAACAACTAACAGGAAGTCGACTACATGATCTTTGAATGTCAATAACCGTTACAAGAAATGTCCTCCCCCACTCCTAATATTGATACTACTGGCAGACAGGGCTCACTGTCTGAATGAAAGCTGCTGTTGTTGTATAGCTCACAAGAAGTGCTGCCTCTGGAGTAAGGGCTTGGTAGGGACTTTTGGGGGGGCTGGGGAACAATGCAGAGGAACAAAATTTTGACCCAGGTTCCTCCATTTAAAATGAGTTTCAAAAAAAAAAAAAACAGTTCCTGCAGTGGAACAAACACACCAAAGAACATTTTCTGTCCACAGGCCAACAGTTAACATCAGTCACGTAGTGTCTGAAACAATCTGTGATAGATCTATACGCATGCTGTGCATACTGTTTATAATGCCCCATCCACCTACCACATGTGTATAAAGTGTTCATATTTATATTCATATTTATTTCAGCATATACATATATGTATATATATATCTGTATATAATAGTTTAATGTTTATGTTTACCTTGTTGAGCTTGTTGTCCTTGTTTTGAGCTGTATGTTTGTCTATTTCTGTTTATGCAGAGCAAAGAAAAACTGGAATCAAAGTCCTTGTATGTGTCCACATACCGATAAAGCTGATTCTTATTCTGGAAAAGGACAACATGACACTATATGAGAGGGAACCTGCCCAAAAAAAGACCTGAACTAAGAATATTTACATTTGCTGTATTAATGTAACAATCAGATTTTAAACTGCAGCTGCTATGGTGGCATGGAGGTCAGCAAGAAGGTCCTGGGTTCAATCCCCGCAGGTGGTTCAGTGGCCTTTCTGTGTGGAGTTTGCATGTTCTCCCCATGTTCACTAGGGGTTTCCTCCATAAATCATAAAAAAAACATGGAAAAAACATGCAAGAAGAACGGACTGCTGCCCTGTCGCTGACCAAGACAGGGCATGAACACTTGGACTTGGTCCCCGGTCGCCGCATGAATGGCTGACCACTGCTCCAGCTGTCCCCCCGGAGGAAGGACGACTGG
>JAVQJL010099000.1:0-10368 GCA_036024295.1 Nannoperca obscura
CCCCTCCATCCTCCTGCTGAGCCCACAGGAAGAGACATGATGGATTTCAAAGTAAAGTTGTGTTGAGCTCGGCGCTGTCAAGATCGCTGCCGGGGGGGGGGGTATTAAAAAACTAAAGAGATACTGAGACAGAGTGAAAGAGACAAAAGGAAAATGAGACAGAACCAAAAGAACTGGAAAACGTTCTCAGATAAGTGACACAAAGGTTTTTACAAGACTCTCCAAGGATGAGGATGAGATGTTGGCGTGGCAACGGTGCGCCTGGTAACTAGCCGGGTACCACAAGAGATAAAGAACATGCATTTCTCCCTCCAGCATACTAACTTCTTCTTCCTTTCGGTCTTTTAGTCTTTCAGCTGGAGGTCGTTGGTCTCAGTTGGACAGTTTGGACTCCAGATGATCAAAACCATCCTGCAGGTAAACATGGACACGTTCAGGAAGCACAGATACTGTTTGTTATAAAAAGATTCAGATTCACATTATTTATTTAAAAAGGCCTGTTCTATTGCAACATTCGCCTTATTTAACAGAAAACTTTACACAAAAAGAATAAGAGATGAAATACAGTTCATTTGAAGTCAGTGCAGTAAATGAAGATTTTCTCTTGTTTAACATTTAATGAATAGTGATTGAATTCATTAGCATGAAGCGTGCTGCAACCGTGGTGATGGAGAACAAAGCTTTACGTCACTTTTCATCTCATTTATTACCTCTGATAAGCGATAATTCAGCATTGGTCGTCTGACACCGAGCTCCAAGAGCAAACAAAGCTGCTTTCTTTCTCTTTGTCATACAAAGATCACAACATTACAAACTAACATGGAGGCCTCTCGTCAGTCTCACCTTTAATGAACACATGCGAGCACATGGGAATCATCCCCACCATCGATCTTACATGAGGTGAATGCAGCATTAGTGCTGATAATAGACGACTTAGAGGAATCAGAGGAAACTGAAATATCTGATATTCATGCACAAACTCAGCAGAGAGGAGGGAAACAAAACAAGCATCCAATGGAAAGAGGACTCACTTTAGTTTTCTTTAAAGTGAGAACATGTAACTCATGGTGACTAGTGACTTTAGCTAGAAATACCTTAATAAATTACATTTACCATAACATATATATATATATATATATATTATCCATTAATTGTAACTTGTAGCCACTGTGGCTAAAGTTACATGCTCTTGTGTTAAAGTCAATACAAGCCGTGTTAAGTCATCACTCACCAACTGAAGAGCCACGAGCTCAGTGCTGCCGCCAGAGGGCGGGAACAGAATTACATCGCTGTCTGCTCCTGCATCCGTCTGGTTTCAAAGTGTTTCGTAGATAAAATTACTCCAACAAACACTTCCTGGTGGATTGCTGGAAACTTAATAAAAGATAAACAACATGTTGGTCTCTGCTCGATGAAGTGGTGTGATGATGTTTAAACACATCTGTTCAATGAAACAGGCCTGCTGGTTGAGAATGGCTCACTAAAAACTTCATTGGTTTCCATGCTTTGTGTGTGTTCGGTGCACCTCTGTCCTGATCCTGATCTGCTCTGTGATTGGAGGATGCATTTAGTATTGATCCAGAGAACACTTCCTGCCCGTCCCCTGTGTGCTAATGTGTCGGGACTGTCAATCAGCCAATCATCTCTTCAGAGGAGAAGTGAGAAGTGTCGTGCTGTGGAGTTTAGTTTGGCAGCTTCCTGCTCAGCACGTGACGACAGAATCTATTCACAGTTTTGTTTGTCACATTCATTTTACTTCCACATCATTTTTTCTCTCACCTTGAGTGTGAAGTTATTACGATCAGTGGAGGAATGAAGTCAGTATAGCACATTGGACTGGAGGTCTTTGTATCTACATCTACATTTACTGACACTTGAAAAGGACTATGGGAAATGCTTCTGCACACTTCTACTCAGAGGAAAATAATCATATTGGTCTCTCATCTCCGAGATGCACCATTATTATTTCTATTTTACCTTGATTTAACTAGAATGGAAGGTTTTAAGAAGAACATTCACCAAAGGAAAGAAGGGGAAACCGAACATGCAGACTTTCATTAAGCCATTCAGCTCTAACAGGGAGTCTTATATACTTTATAAAGGCTTCATGCTTTCCCATTGGACAGGTGCATGTTGGACAGGTGCATGTTGGACAGATTGAGCTTGTTGAAGAGGGGGTGGGAGCAGTGGATAATCGGCAGCTCTGTGACTGGACATTCACTCTGACGAATCTCTCTCTTATTTTTATTTCTCTATGTTGCATCCACTTTCTTTTTATTGAAATCCCACAAACCAACTGCATAAAGTGGCTGTTGAGATATTTCAGACCCACCAGCACCACCACCCTTAGATTATACTGCTAATGTGGCTTAAATTAAAGTAATCCTTGTGATCATGCATGGTGATGTCCTAACTCCCCTCTAGTGCCACCATGAGGTTCACATTTGTAGTCCTGAGTGAAATGTGGTAAAGACGTTCATGTTCCCTTCAGGATAAACTGTAATAACTTTGGGAATCTCTTGTACTTTTCATCTAGCGCCATCATCTGGTCAACAGTGCAATGTATCCAATACTTTGGTTTATGACCAAATACCTCTTAAACCAATGACACTCCCATCAGCCACAGCTGGACTAGCAAACGTTAGCATGCTAACATACTAAACTAACATCCAGACCCAGCGGAGGTGTTAGGGGACCTGTGGGGGTCGAGCACTGATCGTCCCAGCGAGCTCCGGAGCTCCTACAGACATGTTGATACCATTAATTCACTTGACACTCGACAGATGTTTGGTCTTGATATCTAAAAAGGGATTATTGTGTATTTAAGGGAGCTTTAATATCTTCTTTCCATTAAATCCATTCCTGAAAGTGTGTCAGTGTACAAACCTTGATACTAATGCCGTGAAATGTAATTGTAGTGACGGCAGCAGAACATCCTGATCGCACCGATTGGATCTTGAGGCTTTGTTCGCAGCTGAGCGTTCACAGCTGACAGCGTGTGTTTTTTACAGGTTAAAAGTGTGTGAAACTTGTGAAACGGTGTGTCTTGGATCCCCGGAGGCTGTTTGACTTGCCTTGCCTTCCATTTTCCATGTTTAAAATGCACAAAAGATGGCTGAAGAGCTCACGTACCACTGGGCTCTACGCTCCCAGATATCTGATCAATGGAGGCGATGATTGGTTGTTACACTCAGCTGCAGGTACCTTTGATCCGTGGCTTTGAGGTCATGTAATGAAAAAGGTTTTGATATTGGTGCAGAGCCCTGCCAGGATCAAACGCTAAGCCGAGCTGAGGAGCGGCCTCCCGTGGGCCATCTTTATCTCCAGCCAACATCTTCAGGGCCAGTGGGATCTCTCTGCAGACGCTACAGGTGCTCCCCTTCACACACCTTTCTGGACGGCAAGGACCATGAATGACAGTCGGACCATGAAACACCTCCATTTCTATCCTCCCAAAAGAGCTACTGGTCCTGGTTTGAGCCGAGATGTTCTGATCAGCATCAGCAGAACTCTCAGCTCCTCTTCTACAGGCAGGAAGCCACAATCAGCTGACATGTTGATGATAATAATACATGAGGAGTAAGAAGCACTTGGACAATTATTTTTATATATCATATCAAAAGAAGAAACTATTAAATTCACTGAAGAGGGCAGTAAACTCAATAACTTGATTAGAGTGTGGAGTCTAATGAAGAGGATTGGACCACTCAGCCCTGTGCAGCATTTATCACAAACATTTAGCAGCTGGACAGCCAGATATCTTTCTATCAAACCAGAGCTAAAAGGAGGGTAACTGTTGGACTTGCATCCATCATGTGGACACAAACATTAGGCACAATGACTTTAAAGGCAATACATTCTACGTTAAAGGTGGTATTTTCAATACATAATAATGATCTTACAGATCTCCACCAGATACTTCACACAAAAACATCCAGAGGTCAAGTTTGAGTGAATAAAATGACACAACACAGTCTGAAGACACCTTTCAGGGCTTAACAGCCGTTGTCACATTGTTTGATGCATTGTATTTGACACCCGCAGCACACACTGGACCTGTCATGCCTTCAGAAGTAGTAGTCGAGGTACACCGGCCAATCAGAGTGCTGGATGTCTGTGTAGATGTGGTGTGCATGTAGATGAAGGGTCACTGAACCAGATCTTTTACCATCTGGAAGAGTCAAACCAAGTGAAAATCACCTGCAGCAACAGGACAGTGGCTGAGCGGACAAATCAAACCGTATTAACTGTATTAATGCAAATCTGTGCGTAATAACAAACACTCGCTGAGAGGGTTTTGCATTATGCAGCGTCAGGCCTCAGTCTGCCTTAAGAAGCAGCTCCATCTCACTGCGTCACCAGTTTCACAGCACGTCGTCACTGTTTCCCATTCTTTCTTTTGATATCCTCCTTGTTGTTGTTGTCTCTTCCTCTCCCTGACACATCGTTTGCACTGTGGATGTTCTTTACATGTCTTAAAAAAAAGAAAGAAAGAGTGCATTCAGGGCAGTCAAAACTAAAAATGCTTTATCTTGGCATGCTGATGAAGCTCGATGATGCAGAAGTCTGTCTGTCATACTCTTCCTCTTCCTCATCAGCTGGTTTGTTTTGTGGAAAACAAGTGAAAGTGCTATAATCAGCTCAACCTGTTGATGCTTGAAACCAACCAGTTCACAGCTGATTCCTTTTAGAGTAAGAGTCCGAGATCGAAAGACATAAAGTCAGATCCATCTGATGTGATCCAGCCTTCAGGGGACTCAGACCCTGATCTGCAGGGCCAAACCAGGCCAGTCCAGGCCAGACCAGGCCAGAGCAGGCCAGACCACGACACCCCTGCTGCCATAAACACTCAATGCTGGAGCATTTATTCTTAGCTGCAGTCAAACTTAATCAGTACAGCTTTTATGAGGCCACCAAAGTCTGCTGAGGATCCTGTGGATCAGATGAAGAGATGGAGATGAGAGCGATCAGGCAAGAGGGACTTTAACAGAACAGGCAGAGTGAATGTCTTGCATAGCTACCTCAGTCCGGAGGTACTCGTCACACAAGTAAGATTACAAATGTGTGAAGCTGATCCTTATAGTTAATGGTGTGATGGTTGTCTGACCTGCCGCAGAATCCTGAGTCAGCTGGAAGTTGATTAATGCAGAAAGATGAAAAGCTCAAAGTAAAAATGCTGTAAATAAAAATCGTTAACATTTCTTTTTAACCTTGCAGAGTACAACTGTTTCATGGAGTCTCCCCTTTTAACTGAAATACAATAATTGGGCAACTATTGGACATTTTCACATAGTCACTTATTTATTTAAAGTACTACTAGTCACCTTCTTACACCTGTAGACCACCAGGACACCCTGAAATAATTGATTCTATCACACATTCCTCCTTCCTCCTTTTGCTAAACCTAACGCAAAGTTAAAGTCATAAAATCAAAGAGAAATAAAGCATCTTGTGAGGCCTTCATGTGTCTCCTGGCCAACAGGGGGCAGCTCTGAGCCGGGTTCTAGTTACCAAGGTGAGGTCACATGGCAACAACAATGGCAGGCAGCACAACTTAACATGTAACTGACAAGAAAAGTTCAAAAGCCAAGCTGGAGATCTGCGCTGAAGAGTTCTGCTCTCTTCTGCAGCGCCTGGGGAGAGTTTACTGATGCTGATGCTGCAGCCAGAGGCCTGAACGCTGCTGTACGGTAGACAGCCCATCAAGGTGAGTGACAAGCTTCTGGACAGGAACAACAGCAGCAGAGGAGAAGAGGACCAGACTAACAATAGAGGCAGTGCCTGGAGGAGAGGTGAGCAGAGGAGATGGGTTAAAGAACGCTTTTAGTCCTCTTGACAATCAGATATTGTGGGTTGTGAGCAGCGGGCAGCTCAAAGGGAGGAGGGAGTTCATGATATTTTGGACACTTGACTTGAGTGTGTTTCCTCCTGTGTAGCCTGCGGATGAGGGAGGTTTGATTTGCTGAATGCTAAACAAAAAAAGCAGGTCATTTAAATCTAAAATTAGAAAGATCGCAGGACTTTACTGTGTCTGAGGGCCTTTAAAAGATGTAAAACATGTGCAGCAGCAGAGCAGAATATCAGAACCCAGGATCACACAACACACCACTGCTTTCATGTAGCCAGTTAAATATCTCAACATCACCCAGAACTTAGTTTTTTTTACCTAATTCCTGCAAAACTAAAGGTTTCCCATCAGCCTCAGCTGTCCTTTGTGTTTAATTAGCAAACATTAGCATGCTAACATGCTAATCTAAGATGACAAACATGGTAAACATTATACCTGCTACACATCGGCACGTCATCATGAGCATGATAGCATGCTAGCTTTAGCATTTAGCCCAAAGCACCGCGGTGCCTCCCACTCGGAGGTGACATGTGCTGTCAGGTAGTCTGCGTTTGATTTTAATGGCAGGTGGTCAGTAGTTATAGTGGTACACCTACAAGGGGCTGATTATTTGGGGGGTTATTAATCAAAAAGAATTACACACATACATTTTAATGATTCAAATCAAAGAAAACGTCCATAAAATTCAAATCAGCCTTTTTTAAATGTAGATAAATTGTGTCATTGACGGTTCACCTTGCATCCCAAAGGCTACACAGTTGAGTCCTGCAGCCGACCTGCCCGTCAAAGTGTCACCGAGCAAAGCACTGAACCCCCCCGCTGCGTCCTCAGAGCGTGAGTTATTAGTTAGACGCATGCAAACAGGAATGTGCTCCGTCACAAGCCAAGATGTGACTCTTTCTTGGCATTTCCCTCCGATCCACAGCGAGGGGAGTTCAGATCGTAGTGGCGCAGCGTGCAGCTGAGTGATATTTAATTACCTGCTTTTGGAAAACCGCTGGGAACGCAACTAATTTAGGACTTGTTTGAAGGGTAAACAAATGTGCCAGAAGATGTCTCCCATCACCCTCCCCAGAGGAGGGGGGAGATGCAGGAGCTGCTTTCTCTCACCAATATTAAAACAGCCGTGGGAGAAGCTCTTGGAGGGGATTGAAGGCATGCAGCAATAGTGACATTGAATGGTTTTAACTTTGCATAACACCACAGTGAATTGATCAAGCTTTGGGCTGTGCTGATATTCAAACAGCGAGCTTTGTTCTGGAACCCTTGAGTGTAAAGACTTTGGAAACAAAAGCAGGAGAATAAAAGGTAGAAAGAACTTTGCTTTCATCCTGCAGGTGTCGGCGCGAGCTCAAATGTTGACTTTCATGCTGACAGACATGCCGAGTAGCTTTGACACGTCGGGTAGTAGGATGTCTAATTTTGGAGCTTCAGGGAATCTGGATTGTTCAGTTGAATTCTGCAGTGGATAAATCAGCAGCCAGCAAAACTTCTGGAACAATGAACAAGTCTTCTGTGGCTGTTCGAGTTCAAGCCGAGTTCAGAGTGTCTGCACCGTCACTGTGACTTCTGCTGTTTCACGGCTTTCACACGTGTGTGTTGACACATTTTGCAGAAGAGGGCAGCTTTTTCTAATGGACTCCCTCCATCCATCCATCCATTATCTAAACCACTCACCCGTAGATCCTTGGGCTACACCCTGGACTGGTCGCCAGCCAATCACAGACCCTGAGCTTGTGAACGAGTGTGCAGATGAGTGTGCAGGACTATATAAATGGAGGAAAGCCTCCGAGTTGTTCGGAGGTAGCGGTGGGAGCCATCCTCGTGCTTTATGTGCACATAGTTTGAGTTCTTCAGTTAATACTTGAATACATTTAATAAACCAAACGTAGGACTTTGGCTTAAACAGAAATCCTGACGCTGTGAAAGGAATCTGACAGAAACACATCACATCTCGATCCGTCTGTATTTGGAATTAGCTAAATAACATTGTTCTTATTGCTGCCAAACATCCTGTCAACATATTGACAGCTTTTGCTCAAAGATTTGTGAACCAAATTGAACTTTAAACACAGATTTTTCTTTTCTCTCTGCTTTATTTTGACATTTAATCACAATGACGTGTGAAAACCGGTTATAAAAGTGAACGCCTTCAGTAAAATGATGGTTCGGTTTGAAGTGTTTAAACTATTGTGACGGATGACGTGAGCTTTGTTAATTTGAGTGTTGGCTGCGACATCTTAACGGCACATTTTGTGGATTCCCTACGTTGAAGTTCATAAACATACTTTGTACTTTGAGCTCAATATCTCGGTCTGTACTCAGAAGTTACAAAGGTTCAATCCCCAGAAAGGACTGAACCACCTCGTTACCCTTCAGACCGGCTTTCCCTCTCCTCCTCCCATTCATCCTTCTATCCCCCTCCTCCTTCCTCCCAGCAGTCCTGACCTGTACTGTTTATTTGTCCTCTTTCCCAAGAGAGGAAGTGTTTAAACGCTGTTGATGATGATGATGATGATGATGATGTGTGTGTTGATGTTAAAGCTGGTTGCATCATTCAGAGGATGGGAGGAGTTTCTGCTTCCTCCTCGCTGTTCACTCATTCACTCAGGACTTTCACTACAGAGCTCCTCTACATTTCCACACTCTGTGATGAGCTGTGATCACTGGGACACGTCTGGGATCAGGTGAGGAAAGTTCAAGTCAAATCCAGAGTGACAGGTGAATCTGAAGTCTGTCAGAACAAGTCTTGAGTCATTCAGACGAGTCACAAGTCCTTCAAGACCATTCTCAAGTCATTTAAAGCCAGTCCAAGTCCAAGTCTGGTCTCAGGCTGTGTGTGTGTGTGTGTGTGTGTGTGTGTGTGTGTGTCTTTAACCCAGGTTAGATGTCATTTCCTCTCTTCAGGCCGGCCAGATCCTTTAACTTCCCACGCACACGCTCACTCTCGCCACGTAAACATAGACTTCACACACATTTTCATTTACTCACACACACACACACACACACACACACACAACCTTGTGCGGAGGGAGGGGGAGGGAGTGAGACGACGGGCGGTGTTTAACAAATTACATGCAGACTTTTTGCATCAAGTGTCAGCCCCCTCCTTCCTCCCCGCGCCTCCTCCTCCTCCTCCTCCTTCCTCACTATCCTGAGACCCTCTGCATGAGCCTTGACTGAGTTAGAAACTCTCCAGAAACGCAGGGTTTTACGTGGGACTATGTGACAGTTGAACGTGTGGAATATGGCTCAGGTAAAAACTCCTCTGCGGAGGTCCTTCAGCGAGCACGTGAAAGACTCCACCAACAAGGCGTGGGATGTCTTCTGGAGGGGCGTGAGGGAGCGGCGGCTGTGGGGTGAGTTGGGACGTGATGTTGTGAGTGTAGATTATTCAGCTGGTTGGCAGCTTGGAAGCAACTCTGCATGATTCAAGGCATTGATATTAAGCATGGGAGACCTTCTGTTACTGCACACGTCCTCTGATCTGTATGGAGTTCATGAATTCAGTATTTAAGAATACACTTGGCGTCCATTGTACGTCTGACTTGCATCTTCTGATGTTGGTGTTTTCTGCACAAGCCTGAGAGATGAGATGTGGTCAGGACTCATATCCCACTATTGCCTGCAGCAGCTCTGTAAGGGTCCTCCTCTTTCATGTGAATCCTTTTAAAACATTCCCACTACCAGTTCACACGCAGGGACGTCCCTCCTGATGAGGACCTGAAGTGTCCAGAGCTGCAGCTAAAGTTCAAAGAGCCTTTTGGTGGATTCACTGAAGATCAGGACCCTTTCTGGGAGAGTTGGTGGAGTCGGTTTGTCTGCTTAACCACTGAGCTGCTGTCAGAAACTGAACACACAGTTTCAGCCTTGTTGACTACACTGAAGGAATATGTCTCCCAATGTAAGCGTATTGCTCTTTAACATGTTTTTAATAGCAGACCTGAGCTGTGTCGGGCTTCGGCTACTTGTAGTTAATAAAAACACATCACTTTCACAAAGCAGGTTTCAATAGATCAGCGAGCCCAGGACTGGTTGTAGTTTCCTGGAGGTAGATTCCAGGTGTGTGTGTTCGCTGGACTGGCTGGGATATTGTTACGGTGACGCAGAGGGCGACACCTCACCTCCACCTGCTGCAGCAGCCGTGTGCTGAGCTGGTCTCGGGTAGCTCATTTAATCTCGTACATGTTGCTATTTCTAGGTCTGTTTTTCAGTGAGGACATATTTCACAGCTACTTTTTTACCATATATGTTAGCGTTAAAGTTACAAGTCTGTGTTCTTCACTGGGTCTAGTTTGGAGTTTGAGAAAGCTAGCATCAATTCAATTCAATTCAATTCAATTTTATTTATATAGCGCCATATCATAACAAAGTTATCTCAGGGCTCAATCACATGGAGCCGGTCGAGACCAACTTCCACACACACAAAAACCCAACGTTCCCACCATGAGCAAGCACTAGGCGACAACGGCAAGGAAAAACTCCCTTTTAACAGGTAGAAACCTCGAGCAGAACCAGGC
>JAVQJL010099004.1:0-19599 GCA_036024295.1 Nannoperca obscura
TTGTTTGTTTGGGGGGGGGGGGCAGGAGGCAAGGATGTGTGGGGCCCCTAAATCCTACCCTGTAACTACACCACTGTTCACAGATTTTCTCTCAGAGAGGGAAAAAAGCATCAAAATCAGCCATATTCACATATAAAGGGTGGTGGTGTCGTCTGTTATCAGCTCGGTTACCTCATGGCTCACATGTCCGGCCTCCCTCTCAGGTTCACGGGGTAGGGGGGTGTCTGTCTCTCAGTCCTCAGTCTCAGAATAGATCTGTCGCCAACTTACACGCCGGTCGTTAACAGCAGCACCGCGGTCACAGCACACTGACCCCGTCTGCTGCCTGAACTCCTCCGTCGTTTCCTCCAACAGCAACTTGTTTGTGCTGTTCAGGAGTTTGTATATGCAGGATTAACGAGTCAAATGCCTGAACCGGACTGGATGAACTTGGCGAAATGTGGGTTTGGGATGTATGAGAAACGCTCGCTGCTGCTGTGCAGCTCCTGTTCGGTGAATCATTACGATCATTGCGAGCTGTCTGCCAGCTGCGACTGCTGGAGCCAATCAGCAGGTAACAATCAACAGTGATTCATTAAACTACATTTAGTCCTTAAATTCCTAACATAATATTCTATAATTATATAATACTGAAAGAAGCCATTCTGCATACTGAGTATTTTTACTTAATAATATTAATATTGATAATATTTGTACTTTACTTTTACTTTGGTGACATTTCTACTTTTACTTAAGTAAAAGATCTGAGTTCTACTTCCATCACTGCTGGTTACACATTTACATATTTATACTTCCCTTTTCTTTCCGTTTGCAGCCTCTGCATAATTAGTATTAGTGGTATAAGTATGCTGACCCAGTCACAGGTTTTCACAATATGATAATCTCCTCACCCACTGAAGGTTGGGGACTCTTAATATTCTGCACATACATTATCTAACTGCAACGATCTTCACAGGTGAGGTCTGGATGGTGTAAAGCATTAAACGATGATGCATGTGAAGCTTTGAGTGGGGCAGTGATGGGCAACACTGTGAAGTACAGTAGGCCTTGTTCCAACTTTCAGTCCCACCGTCACACACAAGTTAATACAAAGCATTAAAATGTAACCTCTGATGGTTGCACTTGCCAGGGTGGTGTGCTCGTAAATGTACATTTTAAACATGTAAGAACACATTTGGCAACTTCCGTGTCTCAATGGCATCATTTACATGCTCAACTGAGTGCTTTCAGTGGATGCATGAGTGAAGAATCTGATGGACTCACAGTGCAATCATTAAGTATGTTTTCTCCATCTGTCCACAGGGATATTTGGTCAGCGTTTAGACGACACAGTGCAGTACGAGAAGAAGTTTGGCCCCCGGCTGGCCCCCCTTCTGGTGGAGCAGTGTGTGGACTTCATCAGGGAGAGGGGTTTGGACGAGGAGGGACTCTTTCGGATGCCAGGACAGGCCAACCTGGTCAAAGAGCTGCAGGAGGCCTTCGACTGTGGCGACAAGCCTCTTTTTGACAGGTAGGCAGAGAGGAGTGTTGCTTGGGGGCTTTCTGAAAATGAAATGATGGCGTATCCAGAAGACAGCTTTTTGTGTACTCTCCTGCAGTAACACAGATGTCCACACGGTGGCATCCTTGCTAAAGTTGTACCTGCGAGAGCTGCCCGAACCAGTCATTCCCTTCTCCAAATATGAAGACTTTCTAACCTGTGCACAGCTTTTGGCCAAAGATGAGGAGGAGGTATGTACAGTATAACCCCGTGTGTGTGTGTTCATGTATTATGTTTGTGTGTCTAACAATTGTTCAAATGGTCTTGTATCAGGGGGTCCAGGAGCTTGGAAATCAAGTTAGCACTCTACCTCTACCTAACTACAATCTCCTCAAGTACATATGCAAGTAAGTAAAGAACAAATGTCACAACTTTATAAACAGTGAAGTCTGCTTTTACTATTAGTTTTGAAATGTGTTGTCTCTCCTTAGATTCCTTGATGAGGTCCAGTCCCACTGTACTAAGAACAAGATGAGCGTCCAGAACCTCGCCACAGTATTTGGACCAAATATCCTTCGACCCAAGATGGAGGACCCCGTCACTATCATGGAAGGTATGGATGGTGTTCTCTGACATAATGACTGAATTCGTGGTAAAAAATCACTGCAAACTAATTCATTTACTACAATTCCACTGTAAATGAATGATGTCCTGTCTGACTGTGATCCATAGGAACCTCTCTGGTCCAGCACCTGATGACAATCCTCATTAGGGAACACAACCGTTTGTACTCAGGGAGGGAGCAGGAGGGAACCACTATACCCCAGACAGAGCTCCCTATCCAGGGGCATCAGCTCCAGCACCGCAGCCTGGGAGCCTGGATCTCGGAGGAAGACCTCCAGAGCTGCCCGGTCTCCAACCCTGAACAAGAACTGCACAGCAGCGCCTCATCTCTGGATGCCAAACTGTGTGCAGCCGTCACTCCCACCCAGACCCCTAATCTGAATCCTGGACCAAAACTGGGTTCTCCATCAGGGAAAGGAGAGACGGTGGTCAGCCCGAGTAAACAACCTAAGGCCATTCCTTCCTGGAAATACACTTTCAAAAGCTCCTCGGCTCCTCGTTCCCAGCCCCAAGCCAAGCAAAGCAGCAGTGGCGGCACTGTGGCTGATATTACTATTGTATCTTCGAGCGGGGGAGGAGGTGGAGGTGGTGGTGGAAGTGGAGGTGGAGGTAACTGGCTCATAAATGGTTTGTCCTCCCTGAGGGGACATCGGCGCACGTCGTCAGGCGAGCGGTCCGCCCGTGATCGAGACTCCACCGGCTCCTCACAGAGATTGTCCACCTACGACAACGTCACCTCTTCATCCAGCATGGGGAGTGTTCCAAGTGTAGCCAGCACACCTTGGTCCACATCCTCCTGCGAAATCTCTGTCCCAGACTCGGGAAGTGAGCCCTCAGCGAGCCAGAACTGCGGAGCAGGGTGTGAAAGTGGAGAGAAAGGGGAGTGGATGGAGACCCAGAGGGAGATTGACAGAGGAAGGGATGGAGGGATGACGACAGACCCGAGCTCGGAGCAGGACAGTTGTGAGGCGATGGAGCTGTGCAATAGCAGCGCAGCCTGCAGTGAGAATGGAAACATGGCCGTGGCTGCCGGGGTGCCGTCCATTATCATGTCGGAGGATGGGGACGGGGCAAATCTAACACTGAGCAGTCTGGTGGAAGGACTGAAGGACGAGTTGAGGAAACAGAAAACTACATACGAGTCCAGGATCCAAAAGTAAGTCTGTGTTCTTGGGGTTCCTAAATTTTGTTCTTGGTTCTCTGGTCATTTTGAGGTCCCCCGTTTGGAATCACTCTGCTCTACAATAACTAGCTAGCTTTTTTATTGACATAGTTTTAATGAAAACTTTACAGACATTTGACATTTCCTATGTAATCTTTCAACAATTATTGATGCCAGTAAAGGTAAGTTTAGGTAAGGTAAGAATTTGATGGGTGAACAATTCAATGTGGGAAAAAGAAATTTGCCTAGTGCAGCTTTAAGTTTTGTCGTAATATCACAAAAGCATTTCAGAATGGTTAATGTCCTAAATGACCTTTGACGTGTTGCCTCCCTTCAGACTGGAGGAGTCCAGTGCTGCTCTATGTGCACAGATGGAGCATTTGGAACAAGAGATGGAGCAGGAAAGAAAGAAGCAACGCATGCTGGAGATCAAACTACGAAACTCCGAGCGGGCACGGGAGGATGCAGAGAACCGCAACCGGCTTCTGGAGAAGGAGATGGAGGATTTCTTTTCCACATTGGGAGATCTGGCCCTGGGTGCGAGGACTAGTGACATTTGAAGCGGCAAAGCCACTGATTTGGTCTGTCTCCAAAACTGTCAGAGTATATATTTCGAGTGTCTTTCAAGGGCTCGCGTCCTCCACGGTGCAATCAGGGCCTTCCTTCAAAAGAAGAATGAAGAATAAAACAAGAAAATAAAGGAACCGGCCATGTTTGTGGACATTCAGGACAAACTCAAAAGGAAACTTAAATATGTAGATGAAGGAGGAAATACTGAAGGTCAGAATCATCTCCAAGCAGTTTTGACTTCCTTTCGCATGCTTGAAATGGAACGACTTGTGATCCCACTCCTTGATGAGTCCAGGGTTTGTCTTGTGAAGGCAGTATTCTTACAGTTCAGGTGCCTGTATGTGACTGTATGTGGAGCACTGCCTACTTCAACCACTATTTTGCAAGGACATTACGTGAATGGATTTGTTAGAGACATTAATGTTGAATGTGGATAGCGGATTGATATTTATCTTTATCTGATCTTAATCTTTATCTGATCTTTATCTTTAAGGAATAGTGCCACATGTTGGGAAATCAACTTATTTGCTTTCTTTTCAATAGTTAGATGAGAAGTTTGATAGTTTTCATGTCTGTTAGATAAATATGAAGCTACAGCTAGCAACCACTTAGCCTAGCTTAACATAGAAACATAAAACAGGGTGAAAGACCAAAGTTTAAAAAAACCCTGATTTACATGTTATATCTTTTATTTATCATTTATTTAATTCTTAGAAAAAACTAAGTGTAAAAAATATAATCTGTGGTTTAATGGGAGTTCTAGTCTTTATGCTAAGCTAACTTGCTCCTGGCTCCAGCTCTGCATTTAGCAGATTTTTGGGGCAGTGCTAGGCTAACTCTTCAGACTGTTTTCTATCTTTATGTTAAGCTAGGCTAGCCGACTGCTTGCTGTAGCTTCATATTTATCCTAAAGAACGCTAGTGTGGTATCAATCTTCTCATCTAACGCTTAGCAAGAAAGCGAATAAAACTATTTCCCAAAATATCAAACTATTCCTTTAACTGTAGTTCAACCAAATAAAAAAAACATATTTTATCACTTACCTGTAGTGGTAGCTAGCTATGCAAATTGTTATTTTTTGGCTAGGTTTTAACGTCACAAAGAGTTCTGTGAATTATCCAGAGTAACAGGTTTACTTTTTCTGAAGAGAGAATTAGGTAGGTGCCCGAAATCTCAAATCCTGCGCTAATACAACCAAAATGATTTGCATGGCTAGACATCATTAGGGTTAATTAAGAAAATATGTTTTTCTGTTATCTGGATGAACTGACTGTTAAACTGTACAGCAGTAGCATTAGCAGAAGTTCCTCCACTTGCATTTATCTCTAAGACTTTTATTGTCTGGATGTTTCACTGTAGAAGCAAATGTATACACTGTAACACAAGCAGGTTTAGAAAACTTCGATTTTCCAAAGAACTTATTTTGGAGCAAAATTGAAGCAGTAATCGGTGGAACCTCTGCAATAGCTGCCTCTGTACTTTCTTTTTCCTCAGGCCCTTCCAGTGCCTCCCTCGTCACCATCTACATGGTTTCCATTTGATGGCAAAGCCTCAGTCTTCGGTTCCCTCCGATCCTCACAGATGTCAATATACCTTTAAAGTACAGGTGCTGAACAATTATCCAAGCATTTACAGCTTAGCGCATGCTGCCTAGGACACAGGACATAGCTCAGTAGGTGAAGGCCATTTACAGTAAATACCAAAGCTGGACCGCCTCAGCTGTTCGCTCACTAAAGATCAGAATGGCCTGCCTGGAAGCCATGTTGATTTTGGCACATGAAGCTGAACACTGCCCTCAAAAAAACAATGGAATTTCCTGGTCGTGCCTTCAGGGAACTGTTTTTAAATAGGAGAAAAATGTAATGTTGCTTGCTTGTCCAGAGATGTAGTGCATATATCCGTGCATAGTACACACAGTGGCTGCATTTTTTTTTTTTTATATGGCAACAAACTGCTGAAGACTTAATCTCCCTAGAAGGTGCCAATTCTTGTGAAAGTGAATTTTGAATTGAATGGAAGTTTTAAATTAAGAATGTATCCTTGTAGTGAATGTAATGTGTTGTTGATGAAACCAACCCTATGGAGAAAAAAAAATGGAATCAACTACCAGAGTGGGGGAAAAAAATTATAATCAGTGTTCAGTTCATCCAGTTCTGCAACCCACATTTTGACCCCAATCATCTTAACTCTTGGTAATACTGGACACGTGATGTACTATGGGATGCGTCACACAGACCTAAATCAAATATCCAGAATGAAGAGTTGCAGATATCTCTCTTGTTGAGAATTGCATGCGGTTACATTGTTGAAAATGTCTTTTTTTTTTTTAAGCATCTTATCACCAATCAGTAGAATGTCCAGAAGTGGTTTAGGTGACACTTATTACTTTAAGGGCCTGACAAACAGTATAATTACAAGTGAAAGAGTGCTTTTGGTTAGACAATGTGACTGTATTTTTTTTAAATATTTTATAAAGAAACAAAGCCAGTGTTATTACATTACCCTCTTTAATTGCACATGTTTACAAGGTAATTGTCCTTTAAGGCATTGACTTAACTCCTAAGAATTACCACAGTTCACAATACGATGGTCTAAATCTACTGCAGGTTCTTTAATTCCCACAGCGACATTTTTTTCCCTATGTATGTGTCATGATGACTAAGGCTAAATGTTTCTTATTGCTCTGCTGATCATCTAAGGTGCTTATTTATTATGGATTTCCACTATTGTAATGTATGGGAATAAAGGTGACAAAGATCATCTGTAAGACTTTAGTGAACCTGAATTCTTTGAGTATCTTATCTGAAACAAACGTCAGATTTACCTCTCAACTAAGTGAACTATGACTTTTTTTTTTTTAACACTAAGTAATTTAGTAAAGCAGCTGGGTATTGTAGTTTTTAGCAAAAGTTACTAAAGTTTTTGCACAGTGATGGAGCTCTATAGCACAGAGCAATAGTTGTTGGAATAATGCGTTGCTAGTTTGTATCTTTTTCGTGAGACTTGTAGGCAACAAATGTGTGGTGTCTTAAGACAGGAAAGAAGACATGCAACCATAAATCAAAGTGTATTTGTTTTATTTGCAGTACATGTTTTAATTTTTTTTTTTCAAGAGGTGGCATCAGATCCCAGTGCATGTATTCTAGTAGTGCACTTCTCCGTTGGTTGCGGTTTTTGGGACACGCAGACCCAAGAATTCTTAAAACTACTTGCATGGCTGGATTCACTAGCAAACATTACAAACCAGCACCATACATATAATGATTTCTTGTAGGTATTTACTCATCTTTTTTGTGTTTATTAACATTATTGTCCTTACCCACATTCCAAATCACAATCTGTCAGCACTTCCCGTCTCTGCGTCACACCCTGGCCGACAGATTAGTTTGGTGGGTAAGACTGATTACGTAACATCATGACTATAAACAAGTCACAGAAAAAAAAATTGATCTTATTCATAAAAAAGGAAAACATGGATTGACAGTACCAAACATTTTCTTTACCTTCAGGAGACAGCTAACAAAGGCTAGGCCCATCACACACTACTAGCACAGTTTGCTGAAGGTATTGCACATTTAGTTTAAAAACAAAAAAAAGAACAAAAAAATACATTTAACAATTCTCTTACTTCTAGGTGAAGTATACATAATGTACAAAACTAGAAGTCTGTTGAAACCGACAAATAGTACACTTTCAAATAAATAAATAATGGAATCTGTTATTCACACATCTTCGATAGCTAATTCTGCAGGCGACTAAGTATATGCAAGAACTGGCAGAAATTCAGCGTGAGGTAGTTCATCAAAGCCGACTTAAATCAGAATGACATTGTTTGGAGAGATGCAGTAATTATAAAAAAGCAACAACAACCTCAGAAGAAAAACTAAACAAAACACTCCAATTAAAGCCCCTAATGTTGGCCTAAGAAAATTAAGAGCACTTTAGACAACAAAGTGTTTTTTCTGATTATTTTAGCTAAATGACAAATGGGCTAATATGACAAATGGATCCATACCGCTGATTTTCTCCCTGCTTTTTTGCTGCTGACAGATGTGACACTGTTAAAGTCCTAGTTTTTACTTGTTCGTTAAAATATAACTGGACAATTTTACTCTTTGCCGTTGGAATCTACAATAATTGCCTGCAGATTTAATATAGTCTTGTGCTGTACTAAACTGGCTCTGCAACTGCTGCCACTGCACTTTGGTAGCACACTCTTTATGCTCAGTAATTACCAAGCCTTGCCTTTTAAATTCTGGTGAATGCAAAGACAGCAGCAGCTAGTGGAACCAGCTGTTCGTAAGTTCAAACTTAGCCTAGTTATAACGGAAGTGATTTATGCATCACACAATTAAAATGGGTTGCACCAAATAAACTAGTTGTTACATTAGTTGTTACTAAATATTTACACCCCGTAACTGCCAGGTTTAACTGTTGCATAGCTAACTGACAAAGCTAATTTAGCTAGTTAGCTTGCAAACATTAAATGCTAACTGTTGTGTAGCTCAGTGATTAAGCTAACGTTTTCTTGCTATTATATCAAAAGTTAACTGGTGATTAGTTGAGTGATTAAGCTAACGTTTGAGTAAAAGAGGTCCTGTGATATGGTCGACACTCTGACCGTACACTTGATAAAATGGTTGTTTAATAATTTTGTAAACTAGGATGTTTTTAAATTCAAGATAAATTACACAAAAATAACAAAATACCTCAAATTATGTTAAAAATGGTATGCCAATAATGGTGGACTGAATGACCTAATAATATTGAGCATAATGACACGTTTCATACTTAATCTAAACAGTATGGATACTAATTCTGAAACACACATACTTCTCTGTGTATGCATATATACATAAACAAACTCATACCTACTTTTACAAAGGACTGGCAGTTAAACTTGAAGCCTACTGAAACTGTCATTTTTGGACGTTATGTTACAGCTTGTAATGCTACAGTGAATTAACAGAGTTGATTGATTTTGATCTGACAACCAATTTACCCATTTCTAAAATGTTTTACTCGCAAAGGCATTCCTTAGGTTTTAATGGTGCAACCCGATTTATTAAATCTCTAGTTTGAAGCTAGTTAGTTGTTACTAAGAACTAGGACACACACACACACACACACACACACACACACACAAAGAGAGAGAGAGTAATGGGTTTACGAATAGCTGGTCCAGAACTTGAAACAGCGAAGGAGCCATAATGCGGCAGAATTGGAGAAATCATGCCATTAAATAAATGGTTATGTCTGTCTTTAGACTTACATATTTGGCAGACAATAACACGCTGCGCAAGTAGAGCACAGCACACAGCTACAGCATATGCTACAGTATAAAGGCAACCTTTCTTGCAACTTTGCTTTGAGCTTTCTAAAAACAGCGTCCTCATCAAAGACCACGATGGGTCCTAAACAGTGTCGGGTTATACGTTTGGACTGCACACTGCATCATGACTCTGTCTCTTTCAGAAAGTTTAGTTATGCAAACGTTTCTACCAGGCAGAATGTGCAAAATATCACAGACTCCTTTGTTATATTCATTTATGACCAAGATATTCATGATCGTCAAAAGGTCAACCAACAATTTACACAACTTGCCTAAACAGCTTTAAGCTAATATGGCTCATCCAAACTTTAGTAACTATGGTTAGAGTATTTTCTCAGTCATTACCTTGAGTGATACATAACTTTAGACTGAAAAAGCTAATTAGCCACAAACAATGCGGTTGCTTGGCTCCGACTCTCAGATATGTCTTCATAACTAAAGCATCAATCTGTTTAACAGGAAAACCAGAAACAGTATCCAAAACCACCGTGAAATACTGACAATGCAGTCACAGAGTTCACTCGTTTAGTTTGATCCAGTAGTTGAATTTTTAAAACATCATGTCGAACCTGTTCATTCGTCTATCTTACAATCATCACATTAAATTAGTATTCAAAGAAAAGCCAAAAAACTGTTATTAACCTATATTTTGGTTGTTGTCACTGTAAAAAAAAAAAACTTTTTTACTTTGATGAAAGACCTTGATAAAACTGCCTTTTCTTCTGAAATGACTCAAACACGTGTCTAAGCATCTCAACGTATACACCGTCACTTCTTACCCTGCAAAGACACCACAGTCTCCCCGCTCAAGGGTCAAAATCAAAACAAGTAGAAAAATATACAATACATTTGTGAGAACTACAACCCCATCATACATTACTGGTTTGATAAGAAAACTACTGTTGTTATCCAGACGCCATAAAAACCTACATGTAATGAATACACCTCCTCCCAGGTACTCAGGAATTAAACAACAGGCACTTTTCCTTTCAAAGCACAAACCAAAAACACTCAGAAAAGGGCACTATTATTGCATACCGTAAGAATAATTTGTTTCTTTTGACTCTGGTTGTTTGTGCTGCTGTTTAACATGCTAAGCTTTATGTTCTTTGAGATTTATTCACAATTGCAGGCATGTCTGGTGCACAAAAGTGTGGGCCAACTTTTAGAAAAATCACTTTCAAATTTCCAAATTCACAAAAGTACATTACTCATAACAGGATCTGGTAGCAGGAAGCAGAGGACGTCTCACACTGTCCCATCAGGCTGCAGAATCGCTAACCCTCCAAGACACCACAAATCAACACGTTCGCAGGCGCTCTCAATATCACAATTCCCTACTTGACCGAAGCACATTCTACTTACACCGTCGCCGATTTTACAACCTCACCCAACTCCACGTCTCGAAAAAACCTCCCAAAGCACGACAACAACAAAAAACATTCTCAAGTACTGAACCGTTAGCGATACCTCGCAGTCAGAGCAAGCCAGTGGAGAACGAGAAAGAGCTCCGTGCGCCCAGTCCTCCAAAGCAACACCACCACTCCAGATCCACAAAGTCACACAGCCTGTTGCAGACGAGAGGAAGAGGTACTTAAAAGCACTTAAAATACAGAAAACAGTCATCGAAAAGCTCCGTGTTATCTTGCGGGAACTGTGCCATTATCAATCCCGTAGCTTAAATATAGGAGGTAAAATGAATCATGTGGTGAGTGAAGATCATTTTGAAATCCTATCGCGTCTGAACAGGAAGTGAAGGATGAGCAAATTAAAGTTAAAGTATTAAAGTTTTCGTTAAAACTTAGGAAGTAGTAGTGACTCACAAGAAAGAAAAAAAAATTTTTACAAGTAAATCTACATGATCTCAGTTCCAATAAATGGATATGGCGTATGCATTTAAAACAATATCTATATTACGTGAGATAAAACAGATAAAGGGGTGTACTAAGACCATACATTTTTAAATTCAATTATGTTTCAATGGCTCACTGCAAACTTGTATCGAAGATAAAACTACATCTACCATAAAATCTGTACAAACTCAATCTACATTTATATGGCAAGTTGTAAAAGCAGTAGCTTACAGGTGAAACAAACAAAAAAAATAGATCACATTAAAACATTTTACAGATATTTCTTAAAATTCTCACTGCCGGTCAATACAAACCGGAACATAGTGAAATCATAAAAATTCTCTTATCATCATCTTAGGTTTCTGAAAAAATTAAGAAATGCCACAATAAATTACAGCTAGGACTCAAACAAAAAGAAATCCTCATTTAAAAAAAAGACTAACTGTAATAAAATAAAAAAGAAAAGATCTGTCCTTTCAGAAATCAAAACATTTCTCAAACAACTAGTTGGCTAATCGCTACACTACTGAAGACAAGCACAGAGGGGTGGGGGGCTAATGCAGGGGGCGGGGCCAGGAGCCAGTGTCAGGCAAATGGTCTGGGGTGTGACCAGTGGGCGAGGCCCTGCCCAGGACCAAGAGGAGGTATCGATGATAGTCGTCTGCAGCAGCCCGGGGGCGGGGCTGGCCGTCTCCAGGATGCCGTCGGTGTGGGTCAGGGTCGGGTTGGTGAAGGAGGACATGGGGGTGTGGTGCTGGTAAGGCTGCTGCTCACTGTTGCACCTGTGCTATGAGGAACAGGAAGAAGCCTGTGGTCAGCCATTAATTAAGTCTGGGCAAGGAGTGAGACGGTGCTCTTTTACCTTGTATCCAATGATCGTCGTGTTTCATAATCTAAGTTGTAATTTTATATCTAAATTACATTCAGTTAGAAAGACAATTTTCCATACCAAGTGAAAGTAAAGGGACTATTTTGTTTGTTTCATGATACAAAGTAGGATCAAATATTAGATGTACTAAATGTGCTGTGTAGTTTATTATGGTTTTATATAAACCACAGAAAGTTTAGTGTACTATATATTGGATTGATTCTTTTGTAATATTCAAAAAAAGAGTAGTACTAACGCCACATTACATGCTGGATAAACTCATTGAGGAGATAAATGCCAAAACTAAGGAGGGTCATAACAGACCATGTAATAAGTGTCTAACTAGACATATTAGCGTGCTGATTTAGTCACTCTCCTGCCCACGTACAGCGTGATCCCATTAGAGGAATTACCTAACTGAAGTAATGACGAAGATGAGCTCAAGAGTGGAAAACACCTTTTACTCTGCAGAGAGAAATTAGCTTTTTTTTTTTGTACGGCACAATCTTTAAAAAGGAACAAGCTCCATTAAACACGCAATCTCTCTCACACACACAAGAAAGTCCACTAACCTATGGACGCTGGCTGTCCCCTGATGACACCATTCTTTGTCCTCTCTTCCCAGTCCAACACTTCTTTGTATATCAACTCTGCAACAAACAAGTCAAAATCATTTAATAGAGTAAAAGAAAAGAAGAAAAAAAAGCACCTCCTGTTTGCAGTTCAGTGATCCCACCGTACAAGCTTTCTGAATTTTTATGTTTGGTTTTGTGAAGTTAGCTACTCGTCGCCATTTTGTTCTTAAATCATCTTTCTGTGCGATCTGTTCTTCCATCACCTGGTGACAATTATGCCAAGAGGTGTGTGTGTGGAAGCATGAAACACCAACGAGCCACACTTCAGGTGTGAGTCTCCTGCTGACATCATCGCTCTGTCGGCGCTGATGAGGAGGAAGAGGTTTAAACGGAACATGAAGAGGGCAGCTCTTCTTCTTCTCTGCTTCCTCACTGTCCTCTGGTGTTTCCCAGATGTCAATCACAGGTCCGCTGTCATTTTGCGTAACATTAGTTGTAAACAGAACAGCAGTTTCTGTGCTTTGCAGTTCTATGCTGATGATACGCAGCTATACATTCCACTACAATCTATTAATACAGCCTCGCGTAGCTTAAAAAGTCTAAATGTTAGATCCTTTTATTGGTCCTTAAGTCTTAGCTCTCTGTCCATGTATGCCATCTGTAATTTAGGCATCATCTACAATTCTAACTTTTCCTTTGATTGATTTATGTTGCACTATAATTCCTTAAGTTCAAGGAAATCTAAAGCAGGAAGTCTGGAGGACATGTATGCAACATGTGCCTCAGTTATTTCCATCGCGAGATTAGGATTGTGCATCACACATTAGTGCATTTATGGATTCAGTCTTTGCAAAAGGAAAACTTGCATTTCAGTTCGACAACGAAGATTAAATGTCCCACAGGCTGAAAAAGCGCAGATGAAACCTTATGCAACACGCTGCAAAAAGCTAAGTGCTTCTGACAGCTTATCAAAGAGGAGGAACTGGGGAGCTTTCCTACCTTTCCACTCCTCCACTGTGTGCTCTCTCTCATCCAGCTGCTTGTCTGTGATCGCAGGTGGTGGCTGGAAAAAAACAAAGTCATACATGTTTTCCATGTTTCAGTCTTATTAACAGAGCACACACATCACACCTCAGGTGAATGATTTTAGACCCGAACCGAATCTAAGTATGTCTAACTATCAGACCTGCTGTTAATGCATGTTTTCATTTGGCCTCAACACTACAGCAGGTGAATGATGAACAAAACTCTGAAACTGGAGAGGGGAACTCAGCTGCAGCAGCTCCCAGCTCCATCTGAAACCCCACAGACTCAGCTAACTGATGGCACAAGATAGAAAACTGCTGCATTAAACCTTCCTCACATTAAACCCACTTAATCCTGAACTGCTTCGGAGTGCACAAACCTTTCCAGGAAAATACCACAAACTTCTAAATTCAGATGTCTAGCGCACTCCGAGCTGCAATAAAGCACCCGAACGCCAGCCGTGGGACAGAGTCATCCGTCCTCCCCAGAGTCAAATGGAGATTTGCTGCATTTCTACACAGCAAAATCTGTGCAGAAAAATTTCTGCACTTTTCAAGGCTGCACTGTCAGTTCAGAAGAGGCCTTTCATGCCAGAGAGGAGGGGGGAGGGAAGAAAGCAACAATCCACTTCATCTCCCAATCCCCCTGATCACAGGCTAAGTCAATTTGCACTGTCTGAGTCATTGTGTTTCCAAGAGTGTGTTGGATTGTCACCAAGCGCACACAGACAATTTGTACAGGAGATTCACAGTTTATCGTCCTTATACATAGAAAGGAGTTTTTACATTTGAAACATGGGGTTACTTTAATATGTTAAGAGGATTTAGAAGCTGAGCAACATTACCTTTCTACTTATGTTACTTGTGTGCATGCGATGGGAAATTATAAAAGATGTGAAGTGCTTCTCCTAAATTTCAACAGCCAGCAAAACCAGAAAAGTCCGGCTGAAGCACATCAGTTTTTAAGTGTTAACATGTTAATTAGTATTAATCAGTGAGTACTTACCGCCTCCACTTCAGTCGGGTCGTACCACACATTGATGTAGGGGTGCTGGAGAGCCTCGTCCACCGAGATCCGCTTTGACGCGTCTATTACCAGCATCTTGGATAGTAGGTCTCGGGCTTGGCTCGCTAAAAAAAAAATTGTGTCAGGAAAAGAGAAAACAAATGGTGAATGTTGAGCTTCAAACCAACCAGATTTCCATTTTGAAACGTCCTGCTAATTTGACGCGTATTCTGCTGAAACAGGATGTTGGAGCGGGACACGATGCATGCAGGGACCATTTAAAAGTGTTAAAGTACATTTTTAATGGATTGATTTGTTAATTGAACTTTTTTGTGGAAAAACTCAAATTTATTTATCCCAAGCGGAGTATTTTGTGTCATAAAACGTATCTGTTTTTAAGGACATCCACCTGTCGACAGCCTTTCCAGCGTGGGCCATCAACGCTTTCACAGCCAACATTATTCAACAGTATTGAACATCCAACACATGCAGTTTAACAGGAGTACTTCAGGGGAATACAATGTTGTCACATACCCATGCCTCTGTAAATTAATGAGGACAGAAAAAGATGAGCTCCTTCTTTTTTTTTTTTTGCATCTTAAAAACAGCTCTGCGGCGCTTGCTGCGAGTGTTCCTGTCATCTTCTTTCCATTTACACATGAACACGCTTGAGGTAAATTCCTCTTCACAGTAAACAACTTGGTCCTGAGCTGTCAGCTTCTGTAATAAGTGCTTAATCTAAGGCAGCCTCCGAACAGCGATCTGTCACTTGGGCTTTAGTGTCAGCAAATGTTTGTAAGGCTGCAACACAAACTGATGCCGCTATTTGGAGGGAAAGTTCCTCTTTTACGCTTTTCAAGTGCTTGGATACGCACTCACTGAGCCACCGTGGACCCATTAAACGAATCCTTCGATTACTAAAATAACCATTTTAAAAAGTCACCCATGATTTAGCCCATGATGAAGTCACCCAGTTGTAATGTAATGTAATGATAAATTCTTCATTAGCAAAAAAAAAAAAAAAAAGCCAGTTTAAAAAAAGTCTTTTGTTCAAATTTCAAGCAGCAAAAATGAAGAGCATTGTGGGATAAAACTCATGACTCTAGAAAAAGTGATTGCCTCGTTATTCCCTGCACCTTCTGGCATGTGATAAAACATCCATTTAAATGCTCTAAACGGCTGCCCTTCAGGCTGGACGATTGCTGAACCTGTAATAAAAGAACTGACTCTACATTCACAACCTCACACTCATTTTCTCGTGCTTCAGTAAGCCTTCACTAGACAATTAACACATGGTGGGCGTCGAGAGAGAGACGCCGGCATCTTTACCTTTCAGTTTGTTGTGTTCAGAGTCGGCAGGAAACAGGACATCGGGGAAGAGCTTCTCGAAGCTGTAGCCGGCGTACCGTGGCCGGTTCTCCACGTAGGTCCTCACTGACTGGTTGAGCTTCAACAGGAACTCCTGAGACGGTGTCCCCAGCTGCTCGATCACCTTATTCCACTGGTCGATATCTTGTAAGTTACAGCGTTAAGAAAAGCACTCGGCTGGGTTTCGGACAAAAGGAGCGGCCATTCCAGGATTGGGGTCGGATATTTTAGGAGTAATATTTTGAAGTGATGAATAATTAAAGAGATCCATCTGGAGTTTCTGTGTCTGTCTGGCTTGGATGTGCTCTTAAAATACTTGTGTAACTGCAACGGTGCTGAAAAAGAATGAAGTTACTGGACGAGGGAGGTTTGTGGGGCCTTTCGTAACACAAACCAAATACATCCGGGATATATACGGCGTAAACTAAGTTGCAAAAATGATTTCAAACCTCTGGAGGTGAGACTGGTGACCTCAAGTAGTCCAGACGCTGGAAATACGTTTTTTTTTGTTTTTTTTCAGGCTCTAGCAGCGAATGTAGATGCCAAAGAAAGATATCTCACTTTCTGTTTCCATTTAAATTTACATTGGCGTGCATTGCATCCCTCCACCCTAAAAGAAAACGGCTATCATGGACACGATGTCAGAAAAGACGCTCGTCAAATATAGAATTGGACTGCATGTGTCCATCAGTGGGGGAATATTAACCTTTTTAGAGCGCTAAAGTCCTGCCGCCATTTCAAGCTAGCCTCTTTCATGAGCCTTTGTCAGAAAAAGTATTTACAGAGTTCACAGAGTTAATGAAAATAACTAAAAAGCTGAACATGACAGTGTTCTGTTCTGTCATATTAGTTACTACTATAACAGAGAAGACTGCTGCTCCAAGAACAGCAGCCTTTTTTAGCATCCATCTCTGTCAATGTTGCCTTTCTTTATCGGACACCAAACACTGCACACAAAGTGCAACACGCAATATAAAGCTTTCGTTATCACGCTAATGCTACTTCAAACATAAGCATATTACAGTGTTAAGCAACTCTTAGCTGCTTTAGCTGCTTAACGCAAAGTGTTGTGTTCATTTGTGTTCAAAGAACCAGGTAAAAATGTGGAATAGACTGTTACCATTACAAACATCTTTACATGTCACCGCAGGAAAAGCACAGGTGTCATTTATTAGGTCCGGTATTGTGCTTGTTCGCTCACTAGCATGGCATCCTGGGTAACTCATTTGGAATGGAGCCATCATGAGTGCTGTTAATTACACCTGTGCTTTAGCTGCTATGAGGAGTCAAACTGTCTGCGATAAAAAAAAAAAAAAAAAAAAAAAAGGTTTATTCCTCTAGTCGCTGAAACAAGTGAACATGTCGACACTGCATACTATGACGTCATCACGCATCGAACAGGCCCGGGCGCGTGGCAGGTTTTTCCCCCATTGTGCGCAAAGATGATGAACAAGATGTCAGACACAGGATGAGACGAGACGACATTTCAGGGGGTTTGGATGGAGGTTCAAACTTAAGGATACGATCAGTGCCTGGAAACAACACACTACCCCGGACCATTTCAGCCATGATGCAGCCAACAGACCAGACATCAACTGAAAAATGAGATGACAACCACTAAATTAGCATGCAGGACTGAAAAGACAGACAGAAAAACAACCGTAACAACAACAAAAGAACAGAAAAGGGAAAATTAAAAAATTAAAAAAACATGACGTGGTGCCAGGTGATGCGTGTGATACATGACAGAAATGAATTGCATGCAGTTGAGTGCCCTTCTCAAACCCAGGTCAGCGTCCCACAAGACTAAAGAAAATGTTTTACTCTTTTTGGCTCACATTAACTGTATATACTGCGAGTTTCTGTAAGAACAGCCGTATCATCAAATCAAAGAACACACGTTTAGGGTCATTTTCTGTTTCAGGACACTGACTTTCAAGGTCTTCAGAATTTAGTTTTTTTGCAGAAACGCATCTTAACACCCTCCGTATCCTCATTGCAATTCATGATGTACGTGTTAAACTGGAAAACTCGGATCTGTAAGGCCAGAAATTATCCCTTTTTTTTGTTGTCACACCCACATTTGCCACATTGCCGATTCAGATCCTCACAAATATTTCTTGTAAACGAACACAATTTATTTAGTATCCTAAAAACCTAAAAATGTATCTTTTTGTGTGACTGCTGCTACGGCATCGACAAAGTCTTATGAAAAGCAGGTTGAGGATAGACAAGGGTATTTTTTTACAATGGAAGAGCAAACTATTAAATTCTATTTCGGGTCTTTGATGTGATTGTCGTGCTTGAAGCAACGGTGATGCTGCT
Organism: Nannoperca obscura; assembly: GCA_036024295.1. NCBI lineage: Eukaryota > Metazoa > Chordata > Actinopteri > Centrarchiformes > Percichthyidae > Nannoperca > Nannoperca obscura. Next base: position 18,189 of record JAVQJL010099004.1, read on the forward strand.
TAGGTGAGTGAAGAGGGAGCCGTGTGGGTTTGTGTATCTGTGCGAAGAGCAGGTGGGTGGTTGCAAGTCGGGGTGTCAGGCAAATCTGAGAAATAGAATTTCTATAGTTGCTCACAGGATATGAGGTTGGAGAGACGAAAGACGCTGGTGTGCCATGTTTTGTTTCACAAGAAAATGCCAGACACTGCTGCAAGCAGCTCAAGGATACAATCCCTTCCTGGAAAAAGGATTTTGTGGCGAACCATTTCTGCCATAATGCAGCCCACAGCCCAAATATCCACTACATATGTGCAGCATAAAAAGGAGGAAGAAGAGAATAAGCAAAAAAAAAAATGCAACAAGTCAGCAGGAAAAGTTAGGGTCAATGTCTTTGGTCAAGTGGATTAGGGATGAGAGAGTATTAGTATTAACAAGATTCCCCTCAGTTTTGCTATAACGGGAGCACTGTTGCTATGTAACCACCTCATGATGCCTGTACAAAAGGGAACATTTTAAATTCCGATCCAATCTGATTTCATACCTAAAACGTCTCAGTATCTGCAGGGCTAATGGAGCCACAGTCACATCTCTATCAAAGGAATGTCTTAACATTTTGGGAAATATGCTTTTAAAGCTTAATGAATGAGAATTAGATGGACTGATACCACTCCCATGTCTGTACGCTAATTGCGAAGCTGGAAACGGGAGACAGTTAGCTTAGCTTAGCACAGAGCCTGGAAACAGGGAAATGGTTAGCCTGGCTCTGTCCAAAAGTAGAAAAATCTGCCTACCGGCACCACCAAAGCTCACATTTCATTTTTAAGTTTTTGTACACAATAAACAAACATGATATAATGTGTTAATTACTGAGGTTTAGAGGTGCTGTTAGGGTGGATTTTTTCCAGTTTCCACATGCTACCAGACTTTATGCTAAGCTAACTGTCTCTCATATCCGACGGACAGATACGAGCGGTATCAATCTTCTCATCAAACAAGTGGCAAATAAGAATATTTCCCAAAATGCTGAACAATTTCTTTAAAACTGTCTTGCAGAATCTGTGATACGTTCCAAGCAGGAGCACCAAGTGAAGCTGCTGAAGCATGCACACGAGCCGCCTGTATTCACACTGGCATTTTTAGCCAGGCTGTAAGGAGCTCAGGACAGGCAACCTCTTAATAAAACATCAAACGCATGCTAAAGCACTGCTGGGAACTGGAGTCCCCAGACAGGAAGTTTCCCACAAAGCATCAATGCCCAACATGCCAACTTCCCCCCCCTGAGTATGACCTTTACAGGAACAGGGAGAGTGGGAGTGTGTGTGTGTGTGTGGGGGGGGGGGGGGGGGGTTAAAAATACATCCCAGGGGGGGGGGCCATGCAGCAGGCCAGGCACCAACTTGGGATTTCATTATTGGCCCGGCCATGTCAAAAA
>JAVQJL010099008.1:0-10729 GCA_036024295.1 Nannoperca obscura
TTTTTGGCCGCCCAATTTTTTTTTTCATTTTTAAATTTTACTGGGTTTATGGCACATTTTGGCGCCTCCAATACCGCCCCCCCCCCCCCCCCCCACCAACCCTAACAGCCTTTTGTTCGCTGCAAACCCCCAGATATGACGGGCCCGGACGGGAAACGGGCGCGGACGGCGTACACCCGCTACCAGACGCTCGAGCTGGAGAAGGAGTTCCACTTCAACCGGTACCTCACGCGGCGGCGACGGATCGAAATCGCGCACGCGCTCTGCCTCACGGAGCGGCAGATCAAGATCTGGTTCCAGAACCGGAGGATGAAGTGGAAGAAGGACAACAAATTGAAAGGCATGAGCCTGGCCTCCCCCGGCAGCGCCTTCCAACCATAGAAATTACCCCAGTAAAACAAAAGTTCCATCCGTCCATCTCTGTGGAAAGGGGTCAAGTGCAGGCTTCCCACGAGGAGAAAGACACAAAACAGTATAAAAAATGAAGTAAAACAGAAAAAAACAGAAGAAGCCAGCAGAAAATGGAGACGGCGATGAAGAAGCGTCTGTGTAACAAACAGATTCCTAGATTTTAAAAACACTTCCTATCATGTACTGAGTACTGTACAGCAGCGCAGCACTTTTTATTTGTTCGGCATGTTGGTCTTTGGTGTTTTAGGGCAACGTAAAAAATGATTGTGGTACTTGCTCTTGTAAAAATTTGGTGTTTGTTGTCGTTTTTAAAATAGCTGTGCGGAGGAGAGGCGTCGAAGGAGGAAAGGACGAATAATGCTACCTAACTACGTTTCTACCTACGTCCTACCTTACAACCTTGCTACCTACCTGTTGTTTAATGTCTAAATATCGTTTTATGTGTCAAGTGCCATGTTTTGTAATTGACGAAGTGCTTTCCAGAGAAGTTAGCATGTGAGCTCTTATTGTAAGTTATTTACAGCCTGCTAGTTGGAGTCCCCCTTCCCTTCTCTCCGTCAGCTACTTGCCATTCAAATCTGCTCCTAATTTTAACGAGGAAGCAGGGAAGGTGTGTGTGAGTGTGTGAGCGTGTAAAAACAAACCAGCCCTGCCTACATATTCATACACAATGTTGTTTATAGCTCTATTATTCAAAAACGTGTAACTGTATATTATTGTTATTAATATTGTAATTATTGGATCCATGTTGTTTCAGAAATGATGTAAATAGATATATATTGACATTTTTAAATTTTGTTTTGTTTATGGCTATTTGTAGTTGCAGTGTATGTGTGTATGTGTGTGTGCGTGTGTAGGGCGTGAGTGTGTGTGTGTGTGTGTGTGTGTGTGTGTGTGTGTGTGTGTACGCATGATAGGGAAATGGCTACCGTCCTGTGAGGCCTGTAAGCTTTCTGCCAATGAGCTTTTTGTATTTGTTTGTAACTTGGAGTAAAAAAAAAAAACGTTAAAAAACAACAATAAAGTTCCTCATACTCATCCAAAGCAGACAGACTTCAGCAGCTGCTCGTGTCCCAAACTGCCGCACAAATGGCTTAGCTGGTTGAACACCATGACATTTACAGCAGCCAAAAGTTTAACAAGTCGAGATGTACTGAGGGCCTCGGCCGAAAACGGGTTTAGACAAATCAATCGGGAATATGTGCGCTGTAGTGGCCGGCATGGATTTGTGTTTCATTTACATCCGTGTTGCGGGATGACATCAACTGACAACTGTCAAGCTCTGAAGTTAGTGTGTCATATTTTGAAGTCTAGCTGGCTGAGAAATAGTCCAGGAGAGTGTGGTTTGATCCCGATTAATTCAATTCACACTAATGGTCTGACCTGTCAGAGTCCAGGGCTTTCAGAAGGTTCACTTGCTCAAAGACGTCTGCGCATGTTCGTCCTCCATCGCTTTCTACATAGTCTTGTGCGCATTTCTGAGCCTGGTCTACTGAAAATAGCTTTGTCAACTGCCAGTTTGCAATTCTACCAAACGATTCAAGCTGGAGACCCCGAACTGCATCGTGCGAAAAGACTCAGGACACAAAACACCCGGAGGCCTGCCGTCTTTCTGTTTTCCAGGCCTCACTTTAACCCTGAACGCCACATTTTCAAGGCGACAACGTCCTGGACCTTAGCAGCACCACATCGCCATGCTCATCAGTCACTAAACACGCTGCTTAAAACACACATAGAACACACACACAGGCCAATTTCCATCTCCGCTGCCCAAGTCTGACAAGACAGCAAACTACCCGCACTGGACAAATAGGTCACTTTTCTCTAAACGGCGTCCCTTTCCGTCCTAACGGAGGCCACTCCCGGCCAAATTAGGTTACCTTCCCCCGGTTTCCAACTGTAAACAACCAACTGAACTTTTAAACTCACCGACTGATGCTGCTGCAACTTCCCTGCTCATACACGGTTCTATTTCTGAGCTGATGGGGGGGGGGAAACGAGGTCCTGCTCCGAGCCTCATCTGGACACAACCGTTATCTCCTGCCTCCTGTGTGTGTGTGTATCCGTGCTGAGATATTTTTTTAAAGCTAACCTCCTTCTGCTTTGGGCCAAACTATAAAAAGGAAGACAGCTTTGACATTTACATGTCAAACGGATGAGGGTTTTTATCTCCAAGTTGGATCGTAAAGATCAGGCCTGGCCTCTGAATGATACCTCTCACTGGCTCTCCTCTGGTCACGTGGGGTCCATAAAGTTAGTTTTATGGTTTTGGGGAGTTGACAATGTACTATATATTTCACATTCTAGAAAGCAAGTGACGGTTTAACGGCTTCGCGGGGATCCTAAAGGGGTCAGTAAAGTAGAGACAGAGCGGGAGAGGGAGGGAGTGTGTGTATGTGAGAGAGAGAGAGCAGGCCACTACTACCGGCCGGTGTTCCTGCTCCGGTTCACACGTGGATCCCGGCGAGCTCCGGTCTGTGCCGCTCTGGACGCTGGGAAAATCCGGTAGAGCGAAAGATCCAGGACGCACAGTAAGTAATGTTTAAAGGATGCCTGGAAGTGGGGGCTAAGTTGAGATGGGAGGAGTGGGGGTGGTAAAATGGGGAGAGAGAGAGAGCTGTGTAATTACCATGTCACTCACTCACTCTGCAGTGCTGCTGTATTAACGCGCTCGCTGAGTGCCGCGTAGCTCCGGTGTATTTAAGATATTTGAGATTCGTTGTTGCGGCTGGTTCGGACCGCGCGACGGTGGTGGCGTCACACGTGGAGCGAGGCGCTGTGTGCGTGTGCTTTTGTGTAGCGTCCGAAACGTGTGTGTATGCGTTTTAGCGCGTGCGTAATGATGGCACACAGGGACACAGGAGACTTGTTGTGTTCCGATGTGGTTTACAGACTGGTCTACGTCCGTACAGTGGCTGTGCGTCGGCGTGTACGTGTGTAACGTACTAAACTTCAACAAAAGTCAGATGGAAAGTAAGAAGTCGGAGCGCTTAGAATGACGTTAAGACTACTGTCTGGTTTTACCACGAGGTTCCTGCTTCTTCACTTTTAATATATTTTATAATAATAATAATATTTTAATAATCATATGTTCTCTCTCCCTCTGGATCACAGGAGAAATATGTGGCAATCATGTTGTGAAGTGAATTCATATTTCCTCTCTAATGGCTTTTATTTGAGCCTTTTTTGGAAAGTTAACGTCTCATATCAGTTTGCGGTTTTTTTTGTCACGGCCATCACGTGCGTAAAACATGTTTCAATAAAGGATTAAGAGCTGGAAAAAATGTCCGTGTGTGCTACCAAGAAGTAAATGGACAGGGAAGGACACACACAGCCTGAAGTGATACGCGTCCTTGGGTACAAGAAAATCTTTGTCCGTGACCTGCCCTTGTATTTCCTAGGCAGGATGGGTGTGAGTGAAAATGTGTCGCTGATACAAACATTTCCAAGGCTCGCCATCAGAGTCCTTGCAGGTTATATTACACCAGCGCTTTTGGCCTGTTGTTTGACTCTCAGCAAACACACACACACACACACACACACACACACACACACACACACACACACACACACACACACACACACACACACACACTGCATATGTGCTCAAATCAAATATATATGCTTGTAAATCAAATCAAACGTCCACCAGACGCTGGGGCTTTCGAATTAACCCTGTACAGAGAGAACGTCCATTAAATTATTAAAACATGGGCACAAAACATCTCATCTAAACCGACTTTATACCTGAATTTCAAGACTAAGTTTAAGCTAGATTTTTGTATTAAAAGGCTTTATATATCAAGCGCTCCTGACATTTTGTATATGCGAAGGCACAGACTTTCCGCTGAACCAAATATTAGTGAAACTGTTTATTAGAACAGGACACTCATAAAATACATTAAAAACACAGGGATGACATGCAACCAGTGCACTTGAATCAACGAAACAAGCATAAAACAAAACCCTTTATCGAAAAATTATCTCATTTTATCAATCACCAATTAAACCACGTGACCCAAAATGTCCAGTATGCTAAAACATTAAATTGTCCTGATATGAGCGACACCAGAGCTCCGCATTAATGCTACTAACATTCTGTCAGGCTTCCAGTCACACTCAGTATCCACATAGATATTTGAAACAATGTGAATGAAACCAGTTCAGGCACTTGGGGCTGACTGAACTGTATTAAATATTAATGGAATACTAATTAGTAAGCACAAACCCCCACCTAATGGACTTCTCTAATGCAACGGTTAAACCATGTCACTCCAAAATATACCAGTAAAGCTAATACTAATCCTGTATCCGCTTCAAATCAACAGGAATGACACTATGTGTGCATGTAAACAGGGAAGTATTCGTGTCTCTTATAATGGATGAAAATATGGCGCAACATGTTTGAGAGCGTAACACCTAATGTATCAGTTGACATCAGCAGTAAACTGTTGTTAAGCGTATTTAGACACACACCAAATGATCATTATTGGTCTATACAGCCAAAGCCGACAAGATTATCAGCTGTTCTGAAATCAGAATGAAATGGGCCTTCCTGCAGAGTGTGTTGCAAATGAAAGGGGAGAAGTAGGGGTGTCTTACTGTTTCCACTGACCCTGTATATCTTTATTAATTCTCCACACTTTCTCCCTCTGATGTCTGAAGCGGGACTCCAGCTGTCAAACAGCCCGGCTACCAGTCACGCGGCGCCGGCCGCTCCCCGCGCACGCTCGCTTCTTATTGCTCAGATGCATCATGTAAATTGTTTAATGTCCAGTGTCACGGCGGACGCTAACATTTCGGTGTATACCGAGAGTGGAGTTTCAAACTTTTTAAAAGAAACATTCAATCACTGCGGAGTCGCCGCTCCCGGTAGGTTGTTATCAGCCCAGCCCCGGGGTTCAGCTGTCGATCAAAGGAGCGACGCCACAATGAGACAATCAAATGAAAAGTTGTCTTTTTGTGTTAAGGGAAGAGAAACATGGCGCCCTGAAGAGGCCGACAAATGCAATGCACGGAGAGACGGGTGGTCCCGCACTGATGTACGAATCAGTATGCTTACTAAACGCAGGGAAACAAGTAATTCCAGAAAACGACTGAGGAAGAACATGGGATGCGGTTGAAAGCTCCGGAAAAAAAGGTAGCAGTGGACTGTAAAAATGTCGGTCTACTTTAAAGGGCATTTTATTATCATCTTCTAGCACTTACTATTTTGTGACATAATATGGATATTTTATTTTATTTTATTTTATTTTAGGAACCTTTCCCCAAAGTGTGCCCTAATAGTTTTAACGTAGGCTTAAGAGTATTTCATTTTTTATTATTATATTTCCCCACTTTATTTAAATCTTTCAGACGAAGTGGCTTTGTAATTCCCCTCTCTTTTTTACAAAGTATAAACTAAACCTGTTCTTACCGTATTTATAGAGTACTTCACGTATGAGTGCATTTCTCCACACAGTTAATCCGGTGTCCTCTGCACTTCTCTAATAAGAGAGGAGGATTCTGCTCTCGGAAGTCCCGCTCTGCTCTCAAACTCTCATTTATTATGTTGAGAGTTGTGAAGCCGGCCTGCCTCGATGCATTTTCAGTCTGGGGATTCCTGGCGCTGCCCTCCGCCATCCCAATTATTTTTCACAAGCTTCACAAGAATGTTATTTAGGGTCATGCTGGATATACCATCAATTATTCAGACACCGGTGGAGGGAACAATAATCAAGGCGTTTCTTTTGTTTCTTCTAAAAAAGTTAATTATGGAAAAAGGTTAAAGCCACCACACATTTGACTTTGTTCAATTAAAATCTTTGCTTCTGAAAACAGAAAACAACTACATTTCTTTCCGGGCTTTTGTGATCGTTATTATCGTTTATCCGAATTACATAAGGGATTTCCGCCTCCCAAAACTAAACCGCCGCTTATTAACGTTTTCTGTAGCTTTCGGGGAATGTTTAGTTTTCTTTTTTTTTTAAACAATTATGTTACAAAATATAAATATCTTTAAAAGGCTATTATCCTAGTTGGCATGCGTCTTGTCTCGTGGACATAAACTAGGCAAATTATGACTTAATCCATTCGAAAACAAATAAAAAACACAATCCAGTAATCATAATAATTCTTCTTGCATGTAGATCAGAACATGTTTTTCTGTGTGTGCATGTTTTACAGCTAGCCTTTTATCATAGCATGACACACATGGATTTTGTACCCCCCCCCCCCCCCTTACATACACGCATGTGTGTGTGCGTGTGTCTCGGGAGCGGCCTGGGTCCTTGAGGAAGTTTCAGTTCAGTAAACAGGAAGGCAAAAAAACCTCCCCATTTCATTTTTCATCAACTTCCTCCTCTTAACGATGATACAGGAACACCCCCACCAACACCAGCAACCCCCCACCACCACCACCGCCACGTCCCCTGGTCTTTCAACACACACACACACACACACACACACAGGGACGGGACATGACACGCGTGACACAAATGTAGTTCCTTTTCTTTTCGGGGTAAGTGAGAGAGGCTGTGACATGGGAAGGCGCAGCAGCAGCTCTGTATGGGCTCCTTTGTGTTTGCTGTGTGTGTGTGTGTCATCTGCTTCCCGTTTATGTACACAGCGCAGCTCCAGCCTGCAGAGCCGCTTCTCCTCCGCATTATGTGCATTATCTGTGTTATGTGTACGGGCTTGCTGCTCCTTTGAACCTGTCGAGGCTGTGAGAACGCGCTGAGTTGGGCTTTACAGTCTGTGTGTTGGTGATGATGAGTGGGGTGAGTAACTAACTGGCCCTATTTTTTCCCATTGCATTGCGAAGGTGTGTTTCTCTGTGTGTGTGTGTGTGAGAGAGAGAGAGAGAGAGAGTCACGGGCTTTGTGTGGGAGTAAGTGGGGTGTGTTTTGTTGTGTTTTGGTGGGTTTATTGGCAGGGCATTATAAAGCTGAGAGAGAGAGAGAGAGGTGAATGGCCCATAAGCAGAGCCTGAGTGTTTTCACAGAAACCACCGGCGTGTAACAGTGCTGCTCAGCTCCAACTGGATTATTTGAGGCGATTTCGTTAAATTCGGGATATTTGCTTCGTATTTATATTCACACAGAAACCCATTTTGTCGATTGGTACTGTCAAACTTAAATCTAGTCTATACAAAACAAATAGCCTAATCCCTACCTCTTGCAACCACACACACACACACACACTCACACACACTCCTGGCTCCGATCTATTTCCCCTTTTTCCCCGTCGCAGCATCTAGTGATTGCTTTGCGTTTAAATCGGCATTTGAGAAGCCTGATGTCTTGTGCATACTGATAGGGGTGAACCTTGCAGCCAAGCCTCATGAATAATGCACGAGGACGAGTCACCGCGAGGTCAGCAGACGGGCCAGAGCCACGCACAGCACGAGGAGACTGTCGCGCATGCGCAACAGAGGCAAGAAAACTTGCAGCGCCGTACTAACCCCCCGTGCTTGCGTGTTTACTTCAACAACAAAGGGGAAATTATTTAACAACTGTCTGCTTTTATTTATCTGGCAGTGTTCCCCACATCCGGGTCAGAAGGGAGGGAAGTTTACCTCAGACAAACTAAAAACTTCCACTATTTAAATCGGGCGGGCTGGGTAAATACACAGCGGTAACCCGACTGTTCAACCAAGCCAACCACCAAAAGTCATGGTATTAAGCCCACAATTAATAAAAATAAAAATATCATAATATCATTGGTGGAGAAAAAAAAAGTAGGCTACCACAGATTTTAGTAAAGAAGGTTGGCACACGTGTCGGTATAAATCAACCTGCACTGAGTGACCAGCATCTTAAATCGACGGTGAATGCTCTAAATAAAGGGAAACCAGCGTTGATTAGGTTAATATTTTAAAGTCAATAAAAGTCTTTATCAGTGCCGCTTTGTGAGACTGCAGAAAGCCTGGATAAAACCAGAATAGGGTTTGTTTGCCTTGGCGATGAGTTATGACAAGCCGATAACCTTGCAAATATCAAATGTACCCAGGATCTGGGTGGGTATCATGTTTATTTTTCAGCTTATTGTCATGCACAATGTACGCCTGGGCAACACACTAGCATATGGACTGTAAGTAGATGTTGGTTTAAGAAAGAACCTCTTTAAAGTTATTATTCACATGTAAGCTTGCTTTGTGACAGAAATATAGCTGTGGTTTAATCAAAAGAATATGTCAAATAAAGGATATTATTAACACTAATTACTCATTGCTTTAATTTAAATAAGTTTATAGGTCGTGTAGTATTAGAACTAGAAGCAATTGGGGAAATATAGCCTGACACTAATGATAATAAAAATGTATATTATCTTATCATTATAGGCCTAGCAATTAGTAGGTTGTGTGATAGTAAGCTACTATAAAGAGTAGAAGGTAGCCTATGCTAGTAGTAACAAGAGCTAAAGCTTTATAAGCCTCTTCAGATCAAGCCGTATGCTGTCACTGCCACTCCTCGTGTGGGGGTTTTCCACCACACGGTTAAAACATAACAACAAATGTATATGTTTTAGATGTATTCCAGTTAGTTTTATCGCCATTCCATGGTTTCAATGTGCCAGAGGAGTCTATTTGTTTCCCACAGAATGCAGCTCTCCCGCGCCGCCACCAGAGCCCGCTTCAGACCAGTAGAACCAGCCCGCGAGCCCCCTGTTCCTGCCTCCCTCCAGCACGCGCGCCCGTCTTTTTGAATCCTAACCGCCGATAACCTGTAACAACCTCCCGCCTCTCCCTCGCTGTTAAAATACACAACTGTCACAACTGTCGCGGTCTTTTGCAGGTGATTAATGATGAGTGTGGAGACACACAAGTAGGTGTAAGGTACAGAGAGAAAGATTCAAAGTGCAAGTTAGAGCAGGCGCTGTCGATTCATGCTGCCTCCTGTGGCTATCTGTGTCTTCTCTTCGCCGTGGTTTCCCGGAGAGAGGACAAGCAGTCCTTTAAAGCAGCTAGGCAGCAACAGGCTCTCTCAGAAGCACACATAACTGGACAGCATTCAAGCTAGCGAGTGACACAGTTGCCTGTACCGTCGCTGTGTCTCCCTGTCTTGTTGCCTCCAAAGGCAAAGACGAAGCAGGGTTATTATGAAGCAAACAGACGGCGGGATGTCCGAGCTAACAGGCAGCCTGCAGCACGAGGTTCACGGAGCTGAAGGGTCAAAAGTTCACCGTCGTGCGTGAGTTCCGCCCTCGCCGCTCGTCACTCACTCGACTCCAGACCAATTGCTGTATGTCGAAGGTAAAAAACGATGGAGGAGGGAGGCACCAGCCTAAGAGGAGCAGGGGGGTACAGATGAGAGGAATGAAAGCACGAGGCAAAGGAGAGGTGAAGGCCTGACCTTCATTTCCCTTCCCCGGTAACAAAAGCAAAGCGCCTCCTGCCGCCGCAGTGTACAGAGAGGGAGAGATGAAGGGAGAAGAAAGACAGGAAAAATGGAGGGGTTGAAGGTGGCGGAGGAAGGGCGGAAGGTGTTCGGTGACACGGAGGGTTGTGGGGGGGCGCAGGTGTTTGACTACACACTAACATTTGTATTTCATATGGAGTGACTTTCTGTTGTTATCCTGTTTGATATGTTGAAGCATGGCTAAAGGGAAGGGTCACTAAAAAGGGAAATATGTAATAATATCACAAGCTGTTGAAACTAGGCCTTAACTAGGTTTAACTGAAAGAAATTGAAGAATAGAAATCGATCCAACAAAATAAACTATTTTCCCACTTCAACCTAATTGAATGCATTTCATGTTTACATTAGCAACAACAGTTGATACACAAATGTAAGAACTGACCTGCTGCTATAATCACATTCATTCTGGTAGCTGATGAGGTGAATGTCACGTGTAATTCTTGACACATCCTGTGGCACAAAGCTTTATGCTGTCCAATGGCAATATAATGTAGGTGTCAATCAACGTTTATTCAACTGCAAGAATGCAATGATATACACATGCAAACAGCAAACTGCATTACTGCAGGTGTGCGTGTGCGCGCGTGTGTGTGCCAGAGATTAGTGGTTGTAAAGTGGTGGTTTTACGCTTGGAGCTAACAGCTATTTATATATCTCCAAAACCTTTTTGGAGAGGGAGTTTAGCAAAGCAGAGCTCTTCCTCTCCGCAGCCTTATCAACACAACCCTGTCAAAAATAAACTCTTATCTCGCGGGCCATCCCAAAAATATGACTGTCCTTATCTGATTTTTCCACTGCAAGATGAATGTTTTGCCCCTGTTTACTTTTCTAGCTGAGAAGAATGAGCCTCAGACCTTTTCCCCTCGGCTAGCCTCTGTCTGCTTTCTTTTTCTCTTTTTATTTTTTCTTTCTAAAGTTGA
>JAVQJL010099010.1:0-29254 GCA_036024295.1 Nannoperca obscura
GTTCTCTGATGTGTGGACAGGAACCAATCAGACTTCCTTAATCATTTCCTAAATGGCTCTTAATTGTAGGCTGCTTGAGGTCAGTGTGTTTTATTTCTAATAAGAGTTGAGGCTTGACTATTGTAAGGTTATCCAAGGCTCCAGCTTCATTATGTGTGAGTTATGGTGACTGTCTCCTTTACTGAATTACACACTCACGCACTTAATGCACATGAAAATGATAATCTGATTTTCTTAATGTCATTTAGATTTTAGTTGAGATTAAGAGCAGCTGCGCAATATGACAAACACTAGTTGCTCCATGTAGACAGTTAAGTATCCTGTTTTGAAATGTGGTCATGTGTGCAGCTCCCTCACTTTGACTTTCAAAAATAAAATAATTTCATGCAACTGCGAAATACGTTTCTTTCTTTCCATCTGTTTCTAGTCGGTGCTTCATTTATGTTAACGTGGTTTATCTGGGGAGTTGTCGAAATATTCCATCCCTTGAACAGCTTAATGAGACTGTTTCCTTCCTCGCTGCATTAGCATTAGCGGCATTATTGCTGCCATTAGTTACAATTTAGCATTTTCCAGAAGGGCTGACCAGCGAGGCCTTTTGTCAGTCCACCTTTTAATGCAGATAACTTAGTGACTGCAGAAATTCAGCATCAGCCGGAGGTCTTTCTTTTTTCTCTTGGTAGATGCTTCATCATCCCAAAGAACAGTGACCTGCTTACCTAAGATAGACCTCTCTGTGGACACTTACTATTTTCAGCTATAACAATAAGATTGTTTTTTAAATCATTTTTAATGTGTTAGTGTTTAGTTTCCTTGTGGAGTGAAAATCACGTCGCCTTGTTGTCTTTGTAGGTAAGCTAGTTGTGGTTTGTTTACAGTGTGTCCTAGGTAGAGTAACTTGTGTTGCTACTGGCTAATCACACCAGGGTCTTATAATCTAGGATAGGGTTAGTAATGTACAAGATGACCTGTTCTTAGATTTAATGCTCTTTTGGATTCTGCCATTGGGAGCGATGTACTTACTTACTTACAGCACTTGTGATTCATCTCTTACAAGTTTGATGAGACTTCTTGTTGTTTTCGATCATGGTTCTATGCTCTTTATGTAAAGCTCTTATTTCGAAGTCCCTTTGGATAAAAGCGTCTGCTAAATGTGATGTAATATAACTGCATTAATGGATGCTGCTTCATGATGTCATTAATTGTAATCTGTATATTTGTTACTTTATGGTTATTGATCTTGGGATAATCTGGACAGTATATCGTACATTATTGTTTTTGCCACTTGAGATATCAGTGGTCATCAGGTCACACTGTGAGTCATGTGTCAGGATTAAACTTGGCTTGTTTGTGTACTGCATTACCTGAGCATTGACATGGACAGAGGCACACGCTTGTATACACTCATCTTTAAATTTAGATTACACTGAGTGTGAGTGAACGACTCACGCCACAGAGAGAGGTGACCTTTAGCACGGACTGACAAGTATTTGTTGATAATTACAAATTCCATTCTATTTTTGTGTGTGAGTGTGGTAGCTGATGCAAGTTTATTTTTATTCCACCAACCTTTTGTTAAACATGCTTTTATGGCCTGCTGTTTATTTAGAAGATTATCACTTTAACAAGATGTTGAGAGAAAAAAAGAGCAATTCAGCAGTCTGGCCCGGGTTGTTTTGGCTACACCATCCTTCAGCCGGGTGATCCAGGTCCTTTTATTTAGTCATGTATCTCTCGCAAGTGCTGAATGTCACTGAAGTGTCACAATCAGCTGCAGACGCAGTTGGTTTACTGACTAAGAAGTGTAAAACCACCAGAACCTGTTTTTAAAAGCCAAAGAAATCATCAGACACGCAAGCCCACGTGTCTGTGACTAACTGTAAAGCCAAAGTGTGACATTTAGACCTGTGCATACCGGTGTCGACTGTCGATATTTGGTGGACAGACTCCAGCTCAGGCAGCACCTCTCACTGTAGCAGCCCTCAAGCTATTTAAGGCGCTCTCTGGTCACACCATGTCGCTATTAGGGCCACATTCATGCCGTGACATCCTCTTCTATTCCTCTGACCTGGGTCAAGTAGTGCTCAGAAATATCTCTTTTGGAAGTTCAAATCTACAGGTGCAGGATGGACTGCAACAGATTACAACCCAGGGACAAGTATAGTGTAATTATTTAGCATGATTCAGACACAAAGGTAATTCAAAGTGCTTTACAGTATGCATAACAGATACAGCAATCAAAAAGAAAGGAAAAAGTTAAAACAGGTACATGGACAGGACTTATAGATGTAACATCGAGGGTTGAAGAATATTAAAACCTCTCGTGTTCCTGACTGGAGTGAATGGCCGTTCTCTTCTTTGATAAAATATTTGGCTTTGTGAGTGTAACCAAAGATTCGTGTGTATATATTTGTAGGACACATTAATGCTGACAGTTTTCAGGCGCAGTGTTTTTACCATGGCATGGGCGGCAGTGTGCCCTCTTTTCTATTTTTTACTCAGGACGTCACATTGAACTCCACTGTGGAATTAAGTGTAACCAGAGAAGTCGATCAAGTTAAACATGGCTGAAAGACACCCTCCCTCATAGTGTCCAGGAGCTGGGAGGAAAATTCAATTGGAACATGTTAAAATTCAGAGCCTTGATCTTCTCTGCACTCAACTGAAACACTTAATTTTAACCGTGGACCTGCTGTTATCATTTGTCTCTCCTTTCTTGTGCTTGTCTGGTTGGTCAGATATCCCTCTATCTTCTTTACTCTAACCCCCTCTGATGGTTATGAGTTGAACTTTGTCCAGAAATTTGACGTGACCTCAGAAATTTGACCACCTCATGTCTGCTATCTCTCTCTCACACGCACTCACTCACACAAACACACGTCACTCAGCAATATGAGCTTGTGTTGTCTTCACATTCTCTGTCCTGGTGACCTCTCTGACACTAGTTACTTTGGGAAGGTTTCTTGCAGGACTGAGGGTGTATCATAGCTTCCCATAAGTGCCGCTCAACAACCAAACAGCCGACTTCTCATTTAAATCCAGCTGGTTGCTTTATTATATTGATCTTTGATTCCCGGTTAATACACCTGTATAGTTTTATAACCTGGTTAATACACCTGTATAGTTTTATAACCTGGTTAATGCACCTGTATAGTTTTTTTTTAGCTAGGTGGCAGGGTGTAGCTTCATTACTTGTGTTCTCAGCTGTAAACAGAAGTGGCAGTTACGTGACCTTGAGCCTGAATATTATTTCAAGTTGAGCATTGCCGTGCGCACCTGACATTGTTATCCATGGCAGTTGGAAAGGCCCTCTGGCAGTGAGACTACCTAGAAATCATTTGAGATGTCAGGAAACCTCCCGTTTGTCTTTTTACTTCTTTGTGGAAGTTTGTAAAGGAGGAGGTGGAGAAAGATCACAGCGTGTTTCTTACTTATTAGTGAGTGTCGTTTCTTACTTTTGCTTGGATGGGAATGAAGTGAATACAAGTAACAAGTGTTATGCGGTTTTATTTGGTCTCTTCTGACACCAGCATTAAAAGGTATTAAAACACTGGAGAAATGGAAGCCGGGAGTTAAAGGTGGAAAGTTTCTGAACAAGATAAACAGACTTTTCTTTTGTATGGAAGAAGCACAAACACAGTGAAATCTAGAGTACACACAGGTCACATTTAGATTAGTCATTCAGTGACTTATGCAGTGCATTCAGAAACTATAGTGACATTTCAATGTTGATTAACTCTTCTGCTCGCACCTCCTTTGCCTTTTTGGTGTGTTAAATAATCTTTAAGTGAATATTTGGGGGAGTTTGCATATTAACATGGCGTAGTGAAAGGTGATGTGTCCTCGTTACCTGCTGACCTCCTGTATCTAACCTGCAGGATGTGGTTTAATGATTAACGAAACTCAGTGGTGCGTAAAAAGGGAGCTTTCCACATCACTGTGATTGGCAGAAGCTAAAGATTATAGTTGTTAATTTTTAATTTATCAATGTTTTGCCAGTGTTTGACCCTCACTGATAATCCACCAAAGACAAATTGTGCAGTTGGTTGTCTGGTGTTGATTTCAGATCCTGCTTGTTCCACAAATCCCCTGTTATTAATCATTACTGTTGGCAACAGTCAACACAGCATGGCTGTATACAAAAGGGATATTTAGACTTGGTTTGCAGTCGGGCCTAAAATACATGCTTTACATGGGAGTTTACCAGCATGGTGTGTACCCTGCTAATGTTTTTTCCATCTGCATTTGGCTTCCACCCTTTTTAAACTCGGCATTAAAATGCATCTTGTTTATAATTTGATCCCAAGTGGGCAGTTTAGAAAAATAGCTGGCTTTCCAAACAACAAACAAGGTGTCCAAGTCTTTACTTGAGTAGTGGCACCGAAAAACTCTTACCTGGACATAGACACAATCTGGGCAGATCTGGATCCCAGATACAAGGTCTGAACTGGACCTTTTATGATTTCTGAGTTACATTGTGTGCCAGCGGGAGAGTTACTTCTCAGCTATCTGCACACTTCACGTAATAGGGACGGTGTTTTGGACATAATTCACAGAAAAGACACAAGAACCATGTTGCCCTGTCGAACACTGAGACCGCTCAGCTCCCTGATGGGTGTGGATCTCCACGAACACGCATGCAGCAGCATGCCTACATGTGTAGGAGAAGCTCAAATATTAAAAACTCTAAGCCTGAGGAGGGAAGATGACCTGGCAAATACAAACCCCTTAAAACATGTGCTAACAGCATTTTTTAAGGGCTGGTATCTGTGATGGGAAGGACGTCTGACTGTCTGGGGCTTCTGGGAAATGCAGTAATTCCTTGTTTTTTCTTCTACTGACTCAGTGAGAGTGGGCTGTATTGTATACTGTATCTAGAGTCAGTCTGTTTCCTGTCTCCAATGTTACTCTTGTGCAAACCATGCGGCTGTGCTGTCTTTCTTCCACCTGTGCCTTCTATAAACATTACATTACCTGTGAGTCGGGACATTTTCATGCACTTATGTAACTTGGCTCTAAACGGGTTTCGACAGAAATCTGATTCTATGAGGAAGCCGTTTTTTCTCTTCGTGGTGTTATTTGTCATTTTCTTCAGGCTGAGCTTCTCACAGCATTTGACACGCCAGGTGTTTATGTTTTTCAGGTTCAACTCTTCTGCGCTCCCCTCCCTCTCACCTTCTTCCCTTCCTGATCCTCTTCCCCCCCCCACCCCCCCACCCCCATTGGCTGCTGTTCCCCAGAGGGCGGAGCTAAGTATGGGGTAAGGGAGCCAAGGGGACACACCAAGACAACACAGGCTGAGGAGGCCCCCTAACCTGCACAGGTAAGATCACACAATGTGCTCAGTAACACCTTTTACAAACGCATGCAGCATGTGATTAGGTGACACATTGTGACACACACACACACAGGTCACATTTAATTTAAGATCACCTTTCAGTCTACAATGTTTTTTGCAATTAATGTGAGCCCTTTAAAAGTGTTTCAGCTCTAACTCTTGCATTTCAACTGAAATTCACTTTGTGAGAAGATGATTACATTTGGAACAATGCGTTCAAGGAAATGTCCAAATGACTGACTCATTCACATCATACACAACTACTTAAAACCTGCTCCTGCCATTGTTCTCTGCTGTCTCACACCCATCCCCCACTCAGGTGAGACTCCACACTGAACCTTTTATCAGGTGGAAACCTCAGTGGTCAAACACAGCCTGGCATTGTCCAGTAGATTACTGCCAGATGTAATCACTGAGCCACAAACCTGCTTTCTGTGCTGATCAATGAAACTGAAAACGGCGTCAAAGTCAATCTGGCCCGCCGTTGTTGCCAGGATCTAACATGCACGGTCCATAAATTGTAAAAACTGTTTGATTTAAGGACCCAGCAGGTAGCTCTAAACACCAGCCAGGTCAAAAAGAGTATTCATTCTGTAGCACTGTTTGATTATCAGATAATATGTAAAATATTACTCCCACATTTTCAAGATCAGTTTATTTTTGGTTGTAAGAATAAGATGATCACAAATTGGTAACTTCTGTTTGCTGCTATCTGAGCTGATGTTGTGGGTATGATTTGCAAAATATCGAGCACTGACTCATGATGCAAAGAGCAAACCTCAACCAAAAGCAAGACGGAAGATACAGCGTTTTAGTCCCACAGCGTCCTGCTGCTGTAACTGAAGTTAAAGTTAGAATAATCAGGATAACCACACGCTAAAAAGACTGACGTTGTTCTCCAGTACATTAGCATTTAGTGGCGTATTAACATTGTTTATCACACATTGCTTAAAACAATGTGAGAAAGGTCAGGTCTCCTTTTATAGAAGATACTTTTTATTGCCTATCATTAAAGTATCACACACCCATGAGAGGCTGCTGAATTTATGATTGGATTAAAGACGACCACAACTCTAAACCAAAGCAGCAACCAAACACTAACTTGAATATTGGAGGGAAAACACTACAGGCTAATTCAGGTAGGTGTGTGTTTAGCCTCACACTACTTATGGTTAATTAGATGTGCACAAGATGTGTTCTTGTCAACATGTTGTTGAGCTTTCTTCTTCAGAACCCCTTCCCCCACCCACTCATTTCCCAGAAGTCTGTTTGTTTGTATGGAGATGGCAGAGGTAAAGGAAGCTTAATTATCCATGAGAAAACGAGAGGAAAAGAGGGGGCCCGAAGAGAAAAGGCCATGTCTGCGCTTGTCCTTGTTAGTAATAGAACACTGATATAACATCAGGATTGCATATCATCTGTGACTTGCATTTTCTCCCAGTTTTCCCATAAATACTAGCTAAATTCAAGAGAAAGGAGAGAGATTGAGGGCAGGCGGGGGGGGGGGGTGATCAAGGGATAGGGAGTAGGAAGGAAAGCAAACGGGCGCATCAGTGCAGTCGTTGCTAGGAGGCCGAGAGAGCAACACGGTACAGAGGCAGGGAGGGTGTAGGCAGAGGAAGATGAACCCTCTGAAGTTTATAAGTCTGTTATCCATGTTAACTTGTCAGGTAGAGTCGCTTCGTCTTTAACTTACTCATTTAGTGTCATTTATATTATTCATAACAAGTATCAGTATTTGTGTGTGTATCTCCCACAACATCTATAGCTCATGCTATGTTGCGTTTCCCTTCCAATGCAGGCTGCTTAATTAATCGAGTAGTTGATTGAAAGATAATTAATCGATAATGTAATTATCGTTTGAGTCATTTTTGAAGCAAAAATGCCAAATATTTGTCATGCTGATGTTAGCATTAAGCTCAAAGTATCACTCTCAGAGCTGCTAGCTTGGCTGTAGTCTTTTTGCATTTTTTCTGAAAAGGATTTGACTTAAAGGGACAAGTCAAAAAAATGAATCCACCTCCCCCAAATGACCATAATATTTTCCAGATCCTGCAACGTTTGGCTTTCAGAGCTCACTCTCTGGCCTGTTGGCTCAGTTTTGGAGCTAAAGCTGCATGCTTGCTGCCATTTATTATATATGTTTACTATCATCCATTCATCAGTTTGTCTTTACAGGTTTCAAAGTGTTGCTCATACAGGATATGTGTAGGCGTTTACAGCCTGGCTTAACAAGAATCTCATCATCCATAACTTAATAAAACCCTGCGGAGGCTCCAGCAGATGTACAGCGGATGTGGTTTGCTTCACTGGAAAGCACGAAATGGAGGAAGTAACAGGGAACAAGAAGAGGTCCAGAAAGTCGGGGGAAGTCAGAAAGGAAAAGGAATGTTTTCAGCGAGGATGTGTGAGCGTGCCAAAGTGGAAACCTGAAGCAGACTCAAACCTCCTGAAAGGCTGTATTGTCTGTTTTAACCCACTACTTTAATTACCACTGGCCAAACGGGGCCAAACCCAAGGTGACCATACATCCTCAGTCATTTACTCAATTGTCTTCCATTATATTGTTCAACTAAGCAAACAAAACACAAAGAGATGTTGCTGTTGCATTGCGAACGACAACATAACGGCTGTGATTTGAGGCCAACAAGCTTTGTTGCAACATGACCTCAGGTGAATCGGTTTTTTTGGTGCATGATTGTTTAATAGTTTTATCGTGCTTAGTTTGGACTGTAGCTTGATAGCTTTTATGTGTGCATAGAGTTTAATGATTGTGATAACTGCACATCTTGCCAGTGCACACACGCCTGTGCATGAACACACCCACACACAGACACACACTCACACACCCTGCTGGGTATAGTCTGAATAACATCTGTTGGTTGCAGAGTTTGCAGAATGATCTTCTGTCTTACTGTTGCACAATGGATGAAAACCATGACCGAGCCATGCGATTTAGTGGGATAGCATGGCAGCAACAGCTGACGCAAAATGATTTATGACTTTGACTTGTGGTTAACAGGTTTAAGCCCTGTTGGCAAGCACCACCCTTCTGAGCTGTATTTGAGGGGAAACAGTGGCTCTTGCTTTACGAAACATCTGCACACGAAACACTCATGCGATTGCAGAACAAAAGTACACATGGATGGAGACAGACACCCACTGAATCACCGTCTGCCCCTGGGATCAATGAAACAACAGTACTGCTAGTGCCTCTATGCAAGTGTAGCGTTCTTTCCAGTAGCGTGCCATGCACTCTGTACATGCATTAGACATCTGGGGAAGAAAGCTGCTACACACTTTTCCAGATGTTTGATCTCATCTGTTTGCCCCAGCTGCTTCAAATGAAATGCTCGGGCATCTTCATGTGACTTTGTTTAACAGTAATCTGGTAGTTGAAATAACTTCTCTTTCTTTTCCACCAGTTCCCTTTTCACAAGGAGAGAAGTGGTACAGCTACACATTTCACCATGTGCCACCCATTACTGGCCATAAAAACTGATTACTATCTTGTTTTCCATGAAATGGAAAGAACATGATCAGTACCCAGAAAAAATCAATAGGTTTTTCCATCAGGATGTCTTATGGAGACTGACTGGCTTTTAGAATGGAGAAAATATGTCTGTAAGATCTATTAAGTTTCATTTACTTGAAATCCATCACTGTGATTGACAGCGTTGTTGAAATTCCTATAAAATTAATTATTTGATATTTGTTTATAGACCAATTTGATTAAAAGTTAGTCTATTTGTTAATGTTGGAATCAGGCGCACCTGCTGACACCTTCACGTTTTTAAAATGTGTTCATTAAAGTGGCACGTTGAGCTTTGTTTGTCTGCCCCATGTTGGACCGCTCGCAGCTAGTGAACAAACGTCTTGATTCTCTTTTCTCTGCATGTGTCTGCTCAGGTGGTGACGTGTGCAGGACACTGTCATGGCACTGCTGCGGAGGAAGCTGAAGCTTGTGGTGACAGTGATGATGGTCAACCTCTTCATCTTCATCCTCATCTCCAGACACGGCAGCCAAGACAAAAGCGGGAGTTCCAAGGTCAACATCCCCTCCAAACCCTTCTGGACCAAACTTGTTCCCAGCTCGGCGTACTGGAACCGCCAGCAGCAGATTCTGGACCTTCAGAACAATCCCATCCTGACGGGGAACTTCAGCGCCACAGACGTGCCTGACTGGCTCAACAACACCAGTTTGAGCTCGGACTCCTGCCAGCCTAACTTCAAGGTTACCACTCAGGTGAAAGACTACAATTCCCTACCGCACCGCTTTAAGGACTTCCTGTATTACATGCACTGCCGCTCCTACCCGATCATGGTGGACCAGCCTGATATCTGTAAGAAGCCGCCGTTCCTGCTCCTGGCTGTCAAATCCCTGGCACCGCACTTCGACCGCCGCCAGGCCATCCGTCAGTCCTGGGGACAGGCGGGTGTTGTAGCCAATCAGACGGTGGTTACTATCTTCCTTCTCGGCAACGCCACAGCTGGGGACCACCACCCGGACCTGTCCGAGATGCTGCACTATGAGAGCATCCGCCACAAAGACATCATCCAGTGGGATTACCGGGATTCATTCTTCAACTTGACTGTCAAGGAAGTTCTGTTCCTGGAGTGGATCCAGACGCGTTGCCCCGGTGCTCGCTTCATCTTCAAAGGCGACGACGACGTCTTTGTCAACACCTACCGCATCCTGGACTTCCTCAAGGGCCTCTCGGAGCCCAAAGCAAAGGACCTGTTTGTGGGCGACGTGATCACCAACGCGGGGCCACACCGAGATAAGAAAGTCAAGTACTTCATCCCAGAGAGCATGTACACGGGGGCGTACCCTCCGTATGCAGGAGGGGGTGGGTACCTGTACTCTGGCGACATTGCTGCTCGTCTGCACAACGTGTCGCAACATGTAGTGCTCTACCCCATCGATGACGTCTACACGGGTATGTGTCTTAGGAAGCTGGGGCTGGCCCCCGAGAAGCACAAGGGCTTCAGGACCTTTAACATAGAGGAGAAGTACAGGTCCAACCCCTGCGCCTACAAGAGCTTAATGCTCGTTCACCCGAGGACTCCGCAGGAGATGATCGAGATCTGGGCCTGGCTCAGCAGCCCCGACCTCAACTGCCAGTGACGGCAGCAGGCCGTGCGGGACAGACCGCAGCGTCCCCGGAGAACTAAACGTTTTAACATTGCTCCCAAAAGGTCAAAGGGACAAATATTTAGATTGGAACATGGTCACGACTTAAAAGTTGGCAGCTTTAAGTTAAGATATGATTAGAATGGTCACTTTGAGCCTCTGCTCGGTGCAGTCGATGCATTGTCCTCTAAAAATGAGAGAGGATGCGTTGAAAACTCTAATTTTCAAAATGGCCACCATAGTATTTTGACTTGATGTCAGACTTCCATAGGCAAGCTCACCCTGCTTAACTGTCGCACAAGCTTCACCCAAAGTGACCGTGACTTTCTTTGCGTGCACATATTTATATCACAACTATTTATGCTTGAACACAGTGTGTCAGCGCTGTGATGGAGCGTCTCAGCGCTGTTTTACAGAAATAAGGAAGCTAAGAACTGGGATGTGTTGACAAAAACGATCATGTCTTCAGCACTCTTGAGTGTCTTCACATTTCATAGAAAACTTCACTTCTTAGTAACGACCAGTGGTTCCACCAGCAGCAGTGTATTGCTGCTTGCTTTAAAAGACTTTGGTGGTGAACACTTCCTAGTAGTTGTTGCTGGAGGCTTAGTTTGTGCTGCTATTCCCGACCGCAGTCCCTCAAGTATTTACTTGTGACTCAAAGTCAACCAGTTCCCCCTCATTAAGACTTGAGGAAACTCCTGTTTTCTTTGTTTGCTAATCTTTGAACCATCTTGAGGAGTTTGTTATACAATAATATCACCATCATTCAGTTTCCCCAGTGATATTTTGCTGGTTTGATAGTTTCTCTGTTTCCTGTAATATGTGCGTGTGTCGGTTCTTTAACTAACTGGTGGATAAATCACGTCACAGCAAACCTTCAGATCACCGAGTGTTTGGTGGAGTGAACGCACACTTTGCTTTCAGGAAACAGGCCGGTGAGTGCAGCCTAGCAGGTCTGGGCTTGGTTCTGACATGGATGAAGAAATCCAAATGCTGTCTGATGCTTCAGGTTCTCACTTTGCACGTAAGGAAAAGTTCTCCCATAAACCCAAAGTGCATTTTCTGATAGTTCAAGCTGCCGGAGTGGAGCTTCTGTCTGAAATACCCGCTTTAACTCGCCTCACGAGTGCCTGCAGCTGATCA
The DNA here is from genome assembly GCA_036024295.1 of Nannoperca obscura. Classification (NCBI taxonomy): domain Eukaryota; kingdom Metazoa; phylum Chordata; class Actinopteri; order Centrarchiformes; family Percichthyidae; genus Nannoperca; species Nannoperca obscura. The sequence continues at coordinate 11,619 of JAVQJL010099010.1, forward strand.
ACTGTTGAATGTTGCTTTACTGTGATGTCAGAAATGCTTTGAAACAGGTGGAACTGCGGTGTTCACTGATCCTGTTTGAAGGCTTCATTTCAAAATGTTACATATATGGATCCCTTGTTGGAGATGATCCAGCCTTCTGCCGTTAGTTTATTCTTTAGGAACTTGTGATCAGATATATATTGGCTCATTTGCTGTATGGCTTCAGCTGTGTCTTTTTCTCGCTTTATGAGACAAGTGCTATTTATCTATAATGTTCCTCTGCAAATGCAGAAACATCTAGAGAGTTTTCTGATGCACCTTTTGTGGTATTTTGTGTCTCAGAGTTGAATGACTACAGAGAAGGAGATGCTCTTTGTTTCTCTCTCACATCCCGGTAGAAAAGCTCAGACGTGTGTTACATGAATGTATATCTTTACCCAGGGGGTAGGGTCAATCCACTTTGGCTTCATTTCGTTGATTTCAGATCACGGAGTGGATTTTTCTTCAGTATTCAGAATGTCACTGGACCCGATCTATGAAGTCAACACTGAATTAAGTTGCATGAATGTTCGTTTCAGTCAGATGTTTAGATTGACCCTGAATCTGGTTGTTGCACCAGTCACGAGAGAAGAAGAGTGCCCGTCCTGCGCCTCTGTCAGAGCTCCCCCTGCTGGTCAGGGCGGTGATCTTTAGCTCCACAGACTCGAAGCTTTAACAGACGCTGATGACTCCATGACCCAAAACTGAAGTCCATGACCTGGTTCATTTTACTCTGTTGTAACCATCTGTTCATTATCTCGGTTTTGTCTCTTCAGATGCTCCTGATTGTCACTTATGGCAACGTATGTCTGTTTCACGTTAATGTGACATTAATGCATATGTATGTACACGGATACTTTAGCCGACGTTGGTGTCAGATATTGAGGTTCACCACAGAGTTTAGACAATCACTGAGGTTCTTGGAGGTTAATTCTTTTATTTATTTGAGATTTCTGACTTGGGACACTAGTTTAATCACCTTAGTGGTAGTATCGGTCTATCTCCATGTAGGATAAAAGAAACACTTTTAAAAAGGAGCCAAAGGCCGAGTTGAGGTCATAATTATTTAGAAATATTTAAGTCGAAGCTTCATGTTCTTTGGGTCATGTATCCTCAGCATCTTCCCACCGCTCACACACCAATAATGGGTTACATTCTGTCCTCGCTGCACACTGTTTGTAGCTACTTGAAATGTTTACATGCTTTTAAAAAGTCATCACTTATTTTTTCTAATTGTGACATCTGTCCTCTTGCCTTGTGTGTTGGTATTTAACCTTTTATCCGTCACAGCGCTTTATTTTGTAGTTTTGCTTCACACCTTTTTCCTGTTTCTTTGTGTTTGGACAGTCAGTGTTTAACTGGTGTCAGAAGCCAGAATGTGTCATTTTCTGAGTTTCTGTAGATGCTGGTGAAAAGTGGGCACATAGAAAAAGTGTCACTGTAGCTCCAGGATTGTAACACACAGACCAATGTATTGACAGGGAAACATTAACCGACGTGACGCCAACCAGGGGGAGAATATCAGATCTAACAGGAGCGAGAGGCGTAAATGCAAACACTCCAGCTTTGTTCAAACACCCCTCGACTTGCCCAACAAACATCGAGTGTTCATCATCGTTGTGTCTTGTACAGACCTCAGTGTTCTGATACCCACACAGAAAATTGTTTTACGGTACCCTGCTGCATTAACTCCCACAATGAACAGGAACCTGTCATTACTGTGTTCTACAAGCCTACACTAGTCCATGATCACCATATCTGTGCCTGATGTTTGTACGTACTGTATGAATAAGATGATCCTTCAACCACGTTAAGTGTGATCGCTTTTTAAATGCAGAGAATGACTTGATGATTTCAATAAAGTTTTATTTTACTGTTTTTGTATATCTGTTCTATGCATTTTTGTTGTAATACAAACGAATAAATTAAGTGAAGTTAGTTCTAAAGTCACTTTCTTTATCTTTCTAAACAGGTTAGAATTTTAAACCTTTTTCTGTTTTCTGCCAACGTCAAACTATCTGCTGCGTCGTCAAAGCTTCACACAGGTTTGTTTTTAAGATGAGCTTCATTTTAAAACTAACCAGCTAAACTAAACCTGAATGAAGAGTTCTGCATTGGTACAATTGTACTTATTTTCCATGTGTCAAGTCACTTAGTAGCTGCTAAACCAGTGATTTCCAACCTTTTCCAACCAACACTTAAAATAGTTCAATTTCTGTCTTTGATCCCACTCATTCTTTATTTTGAAGAATTTTTAGAAGTTTGAAAATGTGAAAGTATTCAGTATTTTACAAGAACAAATGCAAAATCAGAAAAAACACTTATTTTACAGATCTGGTGACCCTCAAATGTCTCTCTAAAATCTCATTGGCTTGTGCAGTGAACGCACCTCGCCAGCAGAGGGCAGCAGTGTATAAACAGCCTCTGCTCTCACACTGTCCCTCTTCATCACTACACTGATTCTAGGCAGGTTTTAGTGCTGCAGTGTGTTCACACTACAAAGGTGACCAAATGAAGTATACGCAGAGAAGACAGTGTGCACATACAAGTCAAGTTTATTTGTGTGTGTGGGCTGTTGACGCACACTATTCTCCCACAATGCAATGCACAAAGGAAAGGGAGGAGCTGCTCACAAATATAAAATCTTAGGAAAAAAATGTAGAGGTCTGTGAAGTTTAATTGAAAGCAGCTTGCCAAAGTCTCAGTTTGACTGACAGCCAGAGTCACTGCTAAAAAACTAGCATGTAGCACATACAAACTTCCTGCATAGAATCTGGATTTTTCCTGTATAAAACTATTAATTCTGCGTCGTGAGTTGAACAGGTATTAAGTCACAAACCAAAAGTTAAGCGAATTGATCCTGTGGGCGTGAATGTTTGTACAAATGTCCTTGAAATTCGTCCAAAAGTTAAGATATTTCAGTCGGACCAAAGTGGCCCCTGGTTGCCACTGGGGTTTAATATTTATACACTTGGCTTTAAAGAAATGCTGGCGTTAGTAGCTACACTCACATTGTACGACAGCAAACTACTGATACACTGAAGGTAAATGTTTTTGTGTGGAAATGCGGTGAGACTGAGCCTTGATGTGGATCAAGCAGACACATTCACATCCCTTTGCTCCCCAAGGTGTTTACTCTCCACGTCTTCTCAGGGGCAAAGGGACGACCGTATAGTCCCCACCTGGTGAAGCAGTGGGATACACAGTGTGTGAGTTTCCCTGCGTACCATTATCTTACACTGATAATGATTCAAAGACCTTTTAAGGAAAAGAACAGTTGACAACACAAACTGTTTTTGGGGCTTCAGCTCTGATCCTGGTCTTTGCCAGGAAAGAGTCCACTTTCTGAAACCGTCTCAGCCAAAAGAAACGTAGCCTCTGTATCTTCAGACTCAAAAGCAAGATAACAGTGTTTTTTTTACAGTCCTCTAATTTTATAACTGTAAAACAAGTTAAATCTGATTATTTCACGATGAGCTGTAAAAGTCACACTGAAACATCTGTGCCTTGATCTGCTTCTCAAAGTCAAACTTTTTAAGGTGACTGCATGTTACTCATCTGAGTGCACATCATCTCTTAAGTCTCACTCACAAGTGAAGCATCCACGTCATAGATAAAAATGCCCACCGGTAACACAAACCTGAATCTGCCCAGCTGGCAGTGACTCCAGTGGCATCACTGATGCATCCTGTTGGCAAAAATGTATTCTCAGGAAGACTGCATCACACGAAGCCTTGTCTGACACCTTTGAAAGGTCCCTGCTTGTGTCACGTCCTGCCGTGACATCCTGTTCCAACTCAGAGATGCAGTCAGTTACAGTAAAACAGAAAAGACAAATCGTGGATCAGGAGTCGGACAGAGTCCAACAGAGTCGTCGGCCTGCTTGTGGAAGGTCACAATAAGTGCTGCAATTTCAAATAAAGTCCTTTCTGATTTATAATGAAAGTGACACACAAAGAGCCTCTGAAGGATACGTCCAGGGATATTTTCTATTTTTCATAACAAACCTCATGAAAACACCAAAACCAACAACGCATTGATTCTAACATGTCAAATCCTGATGTATCCATTTTTGGATGCTTGTTGCTGATTGGTTAATGTATAAACTTCCCAATCAGTGTTTCATGTGAAGAGATTATTTGCAGGGAAGCAGCGAGATCGCAAACCAGCCGAGTGTTTGTGTTGTGGGACAGATTTTGGACTTTAAACCAGCTGAGCTGGTGTATCAGAGACTAAAATCTAACATTATGGCAATCTTCATTTTACTGAGGAACATAGGACATAAATATATATATTATGAATAAAAATAAAAATAAAATCCTAATATTCTAATATCCTAAGATTTGATTGGATAACATTCTGAAGGTGACGATCAAGTCTAAACGGAGAAACTGCATCCTGACTCACGTGTGACGTCATGAGCACACTGCCAGGAAGCCAGGATGATAAACTGGAGCTGAAGTTCTCGGAAATTGATGGGAGCAGCGATTTTCTCTAACACACACACACCCTGATGAGCTGATCTGTACTGCAGGGTCTCAGGAGGTTTCACTTCCTCATCTGTCACCGAAATTAATGTAATCGCTCAGAGACACAAGAAGCAGCGCTGTCGCTTATTGTCCACCACATACACACATACACATACACACATACACACCTCTGTCCCATCTACACTACTCTCTCTCTCTCTCTCTCTCTCTCTCTCTCTCTCTCTCTCTCTCTCACACACGCACATGCAATCACAGCATACATTTTTAAAGCATCTGCAGGCCACAGAGGGCCTCTGAAACCAACTGGTGCCTGCAGATAAAGAAGAAAAGAAAGAAGAAAAGTTTCCTCCTCCACCTCGCTGAATCCTCCGGGCTGAACGGCTCTGTAGCACTTTGTTGAAAGAAGTGGAGCCGACATTAATCACACTTCAGACTGCTGGATCAGACCAGCGGCACTTAGAAGAAATAAAAGGAGAAGAAAAGCACAGAAAAAGAAAATGTTCATGCCTGCATACTTAGATATCTGCACGTATCATGTACTGTGTCAAAGCTTTAAAGCAAACATTTAACATTTTGGAGAAATGCTTATTTATTTTATTTAAGAGACTACCTCTAAACAGAGTCATTACTGGATTCCTACAGCCAAAGATCTTGCTATGTTTTTCTTCTTTTTCCAAACTGGAACAAGCAAAGTGGAGGAAACAGTCAGTCACAGTGAGAGTGTGGAGGGACATGGATGGAGTGAGTCACCGCTCCGATCCACTTTTCCACTTTCCAGCTACTTCGTCCGTTTGTTGATGTCAAAACTCAGGTGGTTCAGACAAAACACACCGTGTCTGAGATCACTTTCTGAGATTTCTGCGCTCGTCTCAGTTCAACTGCACATAGAATTGGTTGCGTGGACAGACTCATGGAAAAATGTCAACAGCTACTTGTGTTTCTATAATGGGCTTTGGTCTCGTCAGGATGAATCTCATAAATCTTCTCTGTTGCACTCAGCTGTGTACGTGAAAATAGAAATGGATGGATGGATGATCATAGCTTTAATGCAGGTTTTATCCGATTCAGAATCACTATGTGATCTATGTGTCGTACAAGGAATTTGTTTTAGTGAAGGTGCCAGAGCAGCAAAATGAAATACGATTAGTTTGCCAAAGAAGAAAAAATAATATACACAAAAATAATACATACAACAGAGTTTACAGCTCCTGTGGGATGGAAAGTCCAATGCAATGAGCCGTTCAGATAAATGCAGTGTTAATACTCACAGTATGTAACAAACATATACAACAAATATAAAAAGATATATTTTATTTAGAAGTTTCTTTGTTCAGCTGGCAGATTTGGTGCCTTGCTCTACCCATTGATCCACAGAGGGAATCAAACCCTCACCTCCGGCAGAGTACTGACGTTCTCCACTCACCGACGGCCACAAACAAACAGAACTAAAGAACAAGTGATTCCAGTAGTAATGAACACAAACCCCTGAGACACAGTGTTTCTACCTGGCTCTGAACATCAGCCTCACAGGAGGAAACCACGGGCAATTTACTGTCCTGGAGGTGGAGGGAGTTATGATGGATAATCCGCCTCCTGGTTTTAATGAACGTGTAGCTTCCAGCTCCTCCAGCCGCTGTTTCTGAGGGAGGAAGTTGTGCTCTAATTCTCTGCGTCCTTTGGGGAGAAGAGAAATGATGAAGGAAGGGAGTAAAAAAAAGAAGGCAACACGGCAGAAACAGAAGCAGCGGCGGAGATGAAGAAATGACGGAGCCTCGGATGTGTGGTGTAAGAAAGAGAGGCAGGGGAGATAAAAGAGTAAAAGGCTGGAGAAAAAGGGAGCCATAATCAGAAATAGTCATTCAAGGGAGAGAGAGAGTGGAGGAAAAGGAAGAGAAGGTGAGAGGAAGTGTGAGGAGGGAAATGAGGGTACGAGTTCGGAGCCCCTGGAGAGTTGTAGCGAAGGAATTCATCCTCGTGGAAGAAAAGATAAAATACAAAGAGTGCATTAAGAGTGTGGAGAGTGCTCAGCTACCAGTGTTCATCTGACACGACTCCACCCTGCTGCAGCTCAGCTACCAGTGTTCATCTGCCACGACTCCACCCTGCTGCAGCACACAGGAGAGGAAAAGCTTCACCTACATTTTAAACCCTGCAGAAAGATCGGAGTCAGAGCAAATAAAACATGAGCTCTCAGATTCGTCTGTGACCCATTTCTTCCATTAATACCGAAGTTAAACCTCTGTGACCATGATCTCATGCTCCAGGATCCATGATGTTCTCTCGACATGAAGCCCAGGTGAAATATGAAAGGGTCTGTGACCTCTGATGGACCTCAGCAGCATGAGGAAGTGCCTGGTGCTGCTGCCCCCACTGCTCCTGGCTTGAAACAGACTCACATACCACAAATACGTGATGTTACATTTGCAGACAATCTGATTCTTTTGAACGGCTATTTGGTACAAACGAAAGGAACTGAGATGTTCTTTTTATCACATTTTCCTTAAATATCAAGAGGGAAATAAGAAATGAACCAAACTCCCGTTCACAGGAACAGGTTCTTCTTTTCTGTATCGAACCAAGAACACGATCTTCCCCTAAACGTCCGAGCAGATATATATTGCAGTATGGGATATTTTGGCAGACAACATGAAATTGGTTGTCAGTGAACATTTCACTGATATATTCAGAGTCAACATTGTGCATCTTGCCAGATACATTAACAATGTATTATTTTTATATATAACGTCACCAGGGCAGCGTTACTGATCCTCCAAATGTATATACACATTTCTGCACCTGATCAGGAGTTGATTAACGGGAACTCTTCAGCACAATCATCAGCTCTGGTTCTTCTGTAGCTCAGCAAAACAAAAACTTCTTGTTTCTTTTAGTTGATTTGGAGGTAAAATTTAAATTGTATTTCTATTCTTTTTGACTGCTGAGTGACACTGAGGAAGCTTTGTCTAACCTTTGTGTCTGCTGTCTGTTAGCTAGCTATGCTGCATGAATGGTTTTAAACTCACTTAGAGCAGCACAGTCTGTTTGGAGAAGTAATGAATTGAATTATTCTGATTGAGTTACCCAGGAGGCCTCTGTTTGCACAACATAATTGTGTTGGTGTGATGCTCGCAGCACTTCAAATGCTCGATTCTCAATAGAGCACGAGGTGAGCTGGTGAAGTCAGCAGCGTGCTAAGTGCTGGGTTGTTTTTTAAAATAATACATTCATTGAAATGTTAATATACAGCAGAGAAAGAACATTTCAGACATAATCAGGTCCAATATGTTCTTAGTGAGGGGCCCAAACTTTACAGAAAGCATCTTCTCGCTCCGTTATGAGATTGTGCCACATGACGTTTCTGTTGGAGCAGCATCCTTATCAATACTTTGAAGAAACTCTTGTTTTTGATAATTATAATACACCATCGGTAAGAACAAGGACGAGGCACAGAGGCTTCATCCACAATACCAGAGCAACGTGACCAGAAACAGTGTGACACACTGTAGGAGCCAGCTTTTCATATATGTTTTATTCACATTTATGTTTTACTACGTCTTTGCTTTATTAATGCAAGATGACAAATGCATGTATTCTATAATTATTTACATACTCAGATACATACCTTAGTTGTTTACTCCCCTGGTTACTTTGTTCGACACCCTCTGGGTTTTTCTATTTGCTGTATCCAAAGGAAAACAAATGGACCTTTTGAATGGATTTTCGTGCTGGACTGGAAAGTATTTAATCCACTACAATTGCAAATAGTTTAGTTCAGTAAAGTAAATCTGTTACATTTTGGGGAACTTGTCTTTAAACTTCCATCATCATCATCGTCGTCATCTTGTAGCAATAATATCAGAGAGTGTGAATTATACCCAGATAATGGATCAATACACACACACAACCCCTGCAGTCCTGCTGGGAGCATTATGTTACGCAATGAATCAAAGAAGTACATCTTTTTTTATCAGATAGTAGAATCTTTAATCCCAGAATACAAGAACAACATGCTTTATCATTTATAAGTAGGATGATCAGGGAGCTCATTGGCCGAAAACATATAGTAGCACCATGTTAACTCACAACATCTGTCCCTCTTGTGTGGGAATCCAGATGTGAAGTGAGTCAACCCCCATCTTTAGGTTTCAGTCTCTTGAGTTCAGTTTATAGCAGTTATCTGCTGATGTGATTTGAGTCGGAGTAACTTTGACTACAAGATGTTAGAAACGATGCTCCACGTGTTTACATCGTGACCTGCAGACTTTGTCTTGTGTTGTTGTTACTGTAGATTATTATTGACAAGGGAAAGTACAGAGTACCGAACCTCACATGCAGGGAAAGACGGTAGGGTGCAATTCATTATATTATACATTATATCATACATATTATTCTACAAACTGGGATCCAAATGGGAAAGTATTTATGCAGCTGAAAGGATTCCAAACAAGACACCGAACTCCTAAATCTGACCTCTGACCTGCAGCGGAGGAGAGAATTCCCCTCCAGAACGTATTCTCAATAATCTTCTCCTCGTATCTGCAGCTTGAAAACACAATAACTGTGGGTTTTAAACCTCTGCTCTACTAATATCACATCCCAAAATGTCTTTGTTGAAAGACGGCCCATCGCAGAGCCTGAAGAAATCATGCACTTGCAATTTTGTGGCTTCAGAACCAACTCTAGACACGGAACATGATTTAATACAGCAGGGAAGCCATGAAAGCGATAATAAAACAGCGGTGGGATGGAGCCTGAAGTGTGTGTCTTCACAGCGGCACAAAGAGACACGAGATGAGACGTTCTGATAGCTGAGCTGCCTGGAATGACTTACACACACTGCGGACCACAGTGGAGCTGCTGTTTTCCAGAGGAGAGGCAGCAGAGGGGTGTAGAAATATCTTCCCTGTGAGCTGCTGAACCACCCCCCCCCCCCCCCCAACCCCGGCACTAGATCAGTCCATGTTATTACACCTGCAAGCAATAAATGGGCCAGCAAGACCTGCTGCAAACTGGAGATCAACCCCGGAGAGGCTTTCCACTGCTGCGCTTTCTCTCTTTATCCTTCTCTTTTTCCTTTTCATGCAGTGACTTTTCTTCCTGCTCATTTTTATTCTTCTGCTTTTTCATTTCCAACCTCATCAGATGAAGTTTGATGGGCGTGGATTCTGTGTCTCGCTCGAGGGCTGCGTGACAGCAAAGGGGGACTCCACACTCGCTGCTCCTCAATCCAATTTTTCTGCTTTAATTTTGCTCTTAATTTCCTTTTTAAAACGCCAGCTTGATATTTGTTGCATCCTCCCCCTTTCTTTTTTCCCCCCTCTTCCTCCCCCGCTCTCGTTTCTTCTCCATCGTTAAATTCTTTGCTTTTAGTCCGTGTGCCGTCCGAAACGCTGCCAAGACTATTAAGTCTTCCACCCCTCGTTCCTGCCTTCAATATGTTTGGACAGCCGGGGAGAAAAACTCTTGATAATAAACTCCAGAACAAATCAATTATTCCTGTGCCAATCTCAGTGTGAGAGGGGAGAGAGCGGGCCTTCCACAGAAGATCAGCAACTTTTCACATTTTGCATACTGTGCATAACAGCAGCGGGGTTTCAGCCGGGGTGTTGTGAAATATCTTTAGCAATGATCAGTCGCACTGCTGAATCATCGTATCTTTAAACCCGCCATTCAAAGCTTTGCTTTACTGTGTCTGTGTCAGTTATTATATCCTGCAGTTAAAACATTACACATGAACTCACAAGGACTCAAACTAGAGCTGAAACAATTAGTCAATTAGTTGATCGACAGAGAATGAGCAACTATTCTGCTAATAGATTCATTCTTTCAGTCAATTCTTCAAGCTAAAATGTCAAACTTTCTCCAGTTCAAGCTCAACTGCTTGTAATCTTTTGGGTTTGGACAAAACAAGACATCTGAAAACTTGAGCTTCAGGAATTCAAGATGCATTTTTCTATATTTTCAGACGTCTTATAGATCAAACGATTGATCGATTAATAAAGAAAATAATCAGCAGCTTGTTAGATAATAAAACTAAACCTAAACTGCAGCCCTAACTCAAACATAATAATACAAATAAATCAATAATAATAAACCTTGACACATAAAAACTCTGCAGTCAGCAGTTCCATCACAGCTGAACAGACTTTCACTCTTCCTAGATTATACTATAATAACAATAATGAACGAAGGTGTACTGCACTACTCATCTACAAGGTCATAAGTTGTTATTTGCACATCATCATATTTAAATGGACAGTATCGCTGAAACGGTCGTGAGGAAACATGTGAATACAATGTGCAATATGTATACGGAGGTATATTAACGAAGTGAAACCGTCAGATGCATGGTTCATAGTGAACGTACGACCTTACAAAGACCCTGCAGCGACTGCAGCTGACACATTTCACGACTGTTGTGAAATGAGGGAACAGGGGATTTGTCTCAGATCTGTTGGTTCATATGTTTTGGCTTTGATTTGACTTGTATTTGCAGCTAAAACACAATTTGTTTCCCTCACTCCCTCAGCTAAACATTATAAATCTGTCTCCTGGAATAATGCTCTATAGCTAATGCTATACAGACAAGAAGTGCTCTTTATCTCCTTGTTGACAACGGGGGGAAATTGAAGTTCTCTTCCTCCACGCATTTTTCTCTGACAAACCAGCCGCGGGGAGAAGTAACATCAAATAAAAGTCTAACATTCAACTCGATTCAACAAGAGAAAGCTGAATTCACAGCCACCCGCTTCGAGCCTGACATCCAAGCAATACATAAACTTCTTTTGTTTCTCACCTCTGTTGCTAAGTTCGGAAGTGCAGAGACTCTCGTGGGTCTTTAAAGAAAAGTCTGTTTCACCTCCAGCAGCACTTGACTTCTGTGTTGGCAAACTGCTGCTGCAAACTCCCGCTCCTGCAGTGTCAGAGGAGCTGCATGATAAATGGACACAAGGGGATAATTACATGAAAACTGCTGACTCAAAGTGTTGAGCCTTTAATGGTATGTACACTGTTGTGTTTACAGTGAGGGAAAGAAAGTGAAGTGGCCTCAGGACTGGAAGCAGGCCAGGGCAAATCAGCAGAATATCTGCCGAAATCATGGAATTGAGACGAGTGACACTTCCTCTTAAATAACACACTCTTCTCTCCCCAAACAATTACTATGAAACACCTCCAGGTGCAGGTATACGAGTGCATGTGACCTCTTGTCCTCCTCCAACAGAAGAACAGTCAGTAGTTCTCAGTCAGTAGCTTAAGACAAAATGCCATTAAAAAGCACTGAACGCCGCGTAGTGTCAACCAAAGTCTTCACATCTGGATGCATTTTCAGATCAGCCCCTAACAGCTGACGTTAACTCAAGATATTTGTCAAAGTGTCGTTTTTTCTGACCTAAAAAATGATTAAAAATGATATTATTTTCTGCTTTAAAAAGGTGACCTGACCTGCCACAACAACAGGAACAGACTCATTCAAGTGGAACAGCACTATAACAAACTTTCCTCCGCTGTGGAAACGTGACTTTGATTAATGAAGAATGATGAGTGTAGGCAAAGACACACACACACACACACTCACTCATTCACATGACCACACATGTTATGTATTTGTAGCATCTGACATTAGCACGAACAACACTTTGTCTGACTAACATTTGACACAACTTGTGTGAATATATTCTGATTCAAGTTGAGTTAACTCCAACAGACCTTTGGACACTATTACTGAATGCAGAGTGATTGTCATATTTTATGGACATAGACCATCATTTCTTTTGAAACACCTTTGATTCTGAAATATTCTGCTTCTTTGGATCGTGCATATGGGCACTCACACAAGCCTTCATTAGGGTGTTAATTTTCCTTTGCACTCTTCACATGACCTCAACAACCATCTTTAGTCTAAGAACTGGGTGCTTTTTTTATCATTACTTTGGTGACCTGCAGTATTAAGCACTCACAACTGTAGTTTCCAGAGTTGCTTGTCAGTCATGTGATCAGTGGTGCCACTTTTCTTGGACTTGGATCGTTTCTGTATCTATCACTGCTCATGCTAGCTCACCTTCTGTTTATTCTAAACAAGCTGCTGTTATCACTCTCTGTGTGAGGGATTTTTCTCATGTTGGTACCAGCTCTGGCAGCTTTCATGAAATCAATATGGGCTTCATCATGAAAGCTTTATATCAATAAAGAGTTGCACAATGGATAATTATTTATACAGTGACAGGATTATAGTCTACAGGCATGCTAGCGGACCTGTGAGGCCATGTTCTCCGTCTAAGTTTTGCATGTTTAGTAGCATTCTACAATTTGCTAATTAGCACTAAACACAGAATAACGTTGAGGCTGATGGAAACAAAATTGAATGGCAATCAATCCAGTTGTTGTTGAGATATTTTAGTCTGGACCAAAGTGGTGTGACTGACATTACCGCCCCTAAAGCCACACCGCTAGCAAGGCTGGAAATACATTAAACTGTTCCACAAGAAGCAAAACCAATAAGAAACACCAAAGAGAAGCAAAGGGTACATTGATTTCAGCATATGAAACAAGCCCTGAGGTGTCGATTAATTACTTCCCACTGTGAAACCCTTAATGACTTCATCCAGCCACCCGGCTGCTAATTAACAAGCTATTTAAGAAGGCAGGCGGAAGAGTCTAATGTAGGCTGGTGGTGGTGGAGCTCACAAGGAGGCCGTTCTGCTCTCAGCCCACCTGACTGGGTTCCCAAAAAGCCCCAAGACAGCCGTCCTGGAACTAATTCAGCCTTTGTTCAGGTTGTGTGAATGGAAGTGTAGAGCTCTCTCTTGGGGGGAGTAACTGGAGAGTGACTCGTCTCCTGGACTGTCACTGTTCATTCAGTGAGCTGATACTGGCTGGCGCTTGTTCGCTAATGATCTCGCAGCAGTGTGCTGATCTAGTCACATCTCTCCAAGTTGTTCCCTTTCTGTCTCATGACTTTTTTTTTTCCTCAGCGACACATTTAGTTTTATATTTTAGGCATTTCTCTGACCCTTGTCCTTCCCTTCCGTGATTGTTCTCGACATACTGCTTAAATGTACATCTTCAAGCTAGATGAAACGTGTTTTTACCCTGTTTGAGCCTATAAGTTCCTCCTGTATCCTGCTTGGTGCTTCTACATTAAATATCCTGTTTAGTTTTAATGAAAACAAATGCATGACTGTTACAGGCTTTACATTTTTTGAAGACTCGTTGCGTAAAATGTGTCGACCCTTAATGGGTTTTTGTCAGTTGCAGTTTAGAAGAAAAATAAGCGCCTTGAACTCCTCACTGCAGGTCATTCAAATAATTTAGATCCACTGCACTCAGCAGATGATGGGATTTCAAACCATGACAGCCTGAGTAACCATTTATTTTGGAATCATTGTGAGGCAACACTGGCAACTGCATATCTGCACCGCTCTCACAGTCAGCATAAAACGGGAATGTGATGTATTGGCTTCCACTATCAGCAGCCAGCAGGCCATTGGTAATCAGCACCATGTTCCTCCTGAGGAAAAGTGATTCTTCAAACCAGGGATCATTGCGCAGTTTGTGCACAGCCCGGGCTCTCCGTGGTTGAATGTGGGTTTCATTTCACACGGACGTGGACCTGATAACCGCCCAGATGAGTGTAAATGGGTAATTTGCTCCCCCTGAAAAGCCATTCCTCAGCAGAGGCAAACAGATTCATTTAATTCTAATGTCAGAGTGATATATCAGATCGAGGCGCTCTGACCACAGTGGTGTGACATTACCACAAAGACTTTTGTGACCAAGTATAATGTGTCCATTAACTGTAGTAGAGCCATCTTTATAGACATTTTGAACATGAAAACGTTGTTAATGAAAAGATCTACCTTCTGATTCGCTTTCACACTGTTAAATATAAATGTGAGATGTTCTATTCGTCGCGGGAGTTACTTAGTTATGAAGTGGTTTGTAATCATTTGTATTTCCCTCCACCTGACTCGTCTAACTCTACTTCAGTTGAGAAACGACCTTTGTTTCCCAGAAGGCATTTTTGGCAGCCCCTGGAGAGCAGGTGTGAGCTTGTTACTTTCAGTAAACGCTGGACGTACTGGCATATTTTTATGACTGCACCTGTGTCCCTTACTCCAATGTTACATTTCTTGCGGCTTGCATTGCATTCTGGTCTGTTGTTGATGGAGAAACTGATCTCTCATCTCATCATTGATGGATCTCTGCATTTATGAGCACGGTTTATCAAATGTAAAATGGCTCCTGTAGAAACAGAACCCTTTTGATGTTTACCATTTATGTTCTGGATCTCTGAAACATTGTCTTTACTGTTTGACTTCATATTCTGGCTCCACCAAAGACCAAAAATGACCCCAAAATTACAAGTACATTGCTAAGCTGTTTTTAGGTTTTACTTTTCAGTACCAACAATGTACATTGTTTTAGCAAAGAAGGCCTTAACTGGAATTATGGCTGCAACTAGTGACTCGTTTGAAAAATGCCCAGAACAATTTTATAAAGCCCAACGTAACATCTTCAGATGTCTTGTTTTGCCCCCAAATATTTAGTTCACTATAATGTAAGACCAAGAAAAGTATTCTTGGTCTTATATTACAATCAAATATTTGGCTTTTTTTCTTTAAACATCAAATTTAAACGATTATTAAAATCGTTGCTGATTGATTTTCTATCAATTGACTAATCGAATAACTGACTAATTGTTGCAGATCTATGTGGAATCAACTCTGTTATTGCCATTATCACTGACATGCAGAACAAAAACTTTATTAACTATAAAAAGGAACAAAATATGAATGGGCTACAGGTAATAAAAGGCAATCTGGCAAACAGGTGATGGAGGAGGGAGGAAAAATCAGCTGTGAACCAAATTTGCATACTGAAGTTTGGAGCCAATTCACATTTGAATCAAATCCATATTTAATTTAACCCAGTTGTGGCTTCGATGGCAGTGCTCCAAGAGGAAATTACCACGCCCTTTATCCATCTGTAGATCCACTCAGAGACTTCCTGTAACAGAGCAGTGTGCAACAGGCACCACCACACACTCCGCCGTGAGCCAGGATGGTGCAGTTCAAAGCAGAAGATGCTTATCTGGCACTGCAAGCATGGCACTCACATTTCCACAGGGAGACGAGCACAAATAGGAATCTGTGGAAGGAGGAAAATATGATATGATGACTCAAGCTGCCTTGGTGAAGATACAATCAGTTATATGCATGTTTGTTTATGTGCTTTGTTGAAAGAGGATATAGACCATTTTCAAAATTCACAGAGGCACCATGTCCTGCTATCAATGACATGCAGTTCATGAAACAGCATATGTTAAAGGATAAGGCTAGAGTTATTTAATTCATCAAATCCCATAAATCAGACCAAAACCAACAGTTCGTTAGTCCATCTGTCAATACTTTCCACTTTCCCTGCTAGAGCTTCATTTAATAAAAGAATAAATAATGATAATAATAATAATAATAAATAATTTCCAAAAACAGCTGGACACTGTAGTTTTTACTCACACAGGAGTAAAACGCCTTTTTGTTTGGGACTATTTTCAGCTGTGGATGAATACACATTTGGTGCTCTGGTAAATAACAGTGCCCATGTTCATCGTAAAGTAAGAACATGTCACCCAGTGCAATAGTGGGGTTCACTGGTGTGTTTTTAATAGTTTGTGGACCGCAGTGGAGCTCTGTGGCACAGAGGTATGTGATGTAACAGGGTTTATCCACACAGATGATACAGGACGATCGATACATTGTCAGTTTTAGTCTTTTGAAGGGATTTGTTCACAATAAGAAAAATACAGGATATCACCTGACTTATCAAGCACTTTGCCATGAAGTAATACGTTTGATCATGTAGCTTTCCCCTCTCGCTTTAATAGCCATCAGAACTAGATTAAAGGAGGTACACATTTGTTTTTAAAGAGTGTGTTGATCACAACACAAGAAATCTCAAAGTGGTGAAGTAAAACGGCAGCTCTTGTTTTCTGCTGCCGGCAGTGATACATTTGGCTATCTGTGCTCCACTGAAGTGGTTCAGACTCACTTGGCTTATATCTAAAGGACTCTGCTTTGTTCACAGGTCTTTTCAAGTGGTCTAACGCCAAACGCCAGAGTGTCTGCGCTTGAAGTGCTAGCTTAGATCCTGGAGGACGTGTTTTTGTTGGCTCTCCACAGAGGGAAACAGAGAAATTAGGTGTGAAACTTCCACTCTCCCTGCGTACAATATCACAATCAATATAAAGCCCACATGAACAGCCACTGAGGTACATCTGATCAATTCCATCCGTGTAAAAGGCCTACAGAGGCAAAGCTGCAAAGTGCTCCATAGTATTTGGTAAAATACACAAAAAGTAAAAAGCATTTTGTGTTGAGATTTGGATCTCATTACATGGACCGGGACCTCTGGGGTAATGATATCATTTGTGGATTTAGACACAGACATATGCAACACAAACACACAACTCAGGAGTCCCACTTTTTCCAGACAAGCTGCAGAGATGACTTGTTTTTAAGAATACATGATTTACAATGTATTGTATAATAATCAGGTAATCGTGAGCGTTCACTCACTGCTGACACTCTGCATGCCTCGCTTTGGCTTGGATTCATCATTTCCACTGGCTGGAGAAGTGACAGTATCTAGAAACAGAGTATATTTTGGCCAAATAGGGCAAATCTCAGTTGGGGGGATGGTGCTCCTCTCTATCGCAGCCCCTCTTTGTATTTTCGGCTGAGAACAATGTATTCGCACATGAAACAATTCCCTTGTGCAGCATTCAAGTTGTTATACTGATTAACAGATTAAATGGGGGGGGGTTGCTGTGAAATTATGAGTATCTGCCTCCTCTGTTTTCCCCTCTGATAATTAAGCCATTAAAGCAGCATAAAAATTTAAAATAAAAATCATCATTTGGCAACAGGGGATGCAAATTATCATTTCTTTGTTTTCAGGAGTCAAGCACGTAAAAAGGAAGGAGGTGTCTGCAGCTGAGAGGGTGAGACATACAGGACTCCACTTGACCTTTGCCACTCTCACTGTCCTTCTATAATACACTCTTTCTTACAAGCAGTGACACACCGGCCGGGGGGGGGGGGGGGGGGGGGGGGGGGGGGGGGGGGGGGG
>JAVQJL010099011.1:0-119873 GCA_036024295.1 Nannoperca obscura
GTGAATTTCTCTTGGAGATTAATAAAGTATCTATCTATCTATCTATCTATCTATCTATCTATCTATCTATCTATCTATCTATCTATCTATCTATCTATCTATCTATCTATCTATCTATCTAATTAGGCTTTTGGCCTCGGCCCTTGTGTGTGAACCCACCATTGTGCACAATAATCATCAGTCCCTACATGTGAAAGAGAAGCACATGTACAAATAAGGTGGTATTACAGAGTTGTTTTTTAAGGAAACCGAAGGATCTATGGCTTAAATAACCAACAACTATTTGAATCATAAGTATGGGGCCTTTGGGGCTCTTGATAGTCTGGGGCCCCAGAGCAGTTGCTCACCTCGTCTGGTTTCTCCAGCCTCACTTCTGACCCTGGAGGACAATGTTAACACGTTGACGCAATTTAACGTACAAGGACTCTTTTCATCTCTTTATAATCTAAACGTGTAATCTATAGTGTACTAATGGCCACACTGCCTCCTGCACAAGTGCAGCCCTTTCCTCTCCAAAGTGCAGAGGGCTGTAGCAAAGATATTGATATGCAAATCAGCATTTGATGTCATTTGGCAACTTCTAGCGCCTTTTTGAGCAGCCAATATGTACTTTTGTGGGAAGAGGGGATACAACACCGAGAGCATGCTAATGGAAATAGTGGCCTGCCAGCTTTGTATCTCCATCTCCATCATTCTCTATGCTGACTCTGAAATGCTGCAACTAATACATTCACCTCTCTGTATCCCTCTTTCTCCCCTGGCAGACCTCATTTACCATCATTTTGATCACAAAGTCAGCTCCAGTGATACATGTGGAAAACGGGGCACATTCACTGGAACCCGCTCTAAAGGCAACAACCAGCTTTTCAAAAGCACAGCTGCCAACTGACAGGCTGCCATGTCTGTGTGTCACATTTCTTTCCACAACCATTAGACATGCTGAAAGAGGGGATGCGTGTGCTATCACCGAAGAGGACATCAAACCAAAAGTCTCATTGGTGAATTGTTGCTTGCAAGGGATATATTGTAACAGGGGATTTAATACTATAAACTGGAATGTACAGGCTGAAAGTGGGAGTACCAGCATCTCTGTTTGATGTGTGGCTCATTTCATTGGGTCTCATATAAAGTTTTCAAGCACAGGCTTTGATATCTTTCTAGAAAAGGCAAAGGAACACACATATGTTGTAGGGCTACAGCACCTGTCCCCTTCTCCTTCTGCCTATTAGAAATCACTGACAGGGAGCCACAAGCTCAGTCAGGTTGGACATGAATGATTTCAAGCTATTTATGTATTTATATTATATTATTTATATATATATATATATATGTATGTATGTATGTATGTACACACACACACACACACACACACACACAGGACTTTCACCTAGGAGTCCGCTGTTGGTGTCCCATGTGAAACCAAAAGTCAGCGTTGACTTATTTGAACTTATGTCAGATCACAATGTTGTTACGAAAGTCAACTTACATTAGTAAGTCATGTGACATAGCTTAACTTAAGTACATAACTTAACTAACAACCTAACCAAGTCCTTTTGGTGCCTAAGCCTAACGAACCAAACTGTGACCATTTCACAACGTTAACCATGTGTGTATTATTGTTACCATGACAATATATGCCCGGTACGCCTGTCCCTGTTACTCTTCAACAGTCATGTGTCGTTTTGGGTGTCATTGAAAAACAAAACTTGTCTTTAACAAATGCAAATAAGTGTATTTTCTATTACTTTTTATTTATCTTTATTATTAACTATTCCTTTATGCACCGATCGATTCATTTAAATCAAGTTTAAGTAAATACTTATAATGCTATTAGCTCTAATACTTAAACCTTTGGTTTGCTTGCTTCATTTCTGAATAAACAAAGGATTTACCATAAACAACTTGTGTAATAATTATCAATTCTGCATTGTTTGTGTTTCTGCATCAAACTGCATTGACTGGCATGTCACAGAAGCAGCTTTGACTCAATATATGAGTGAAAAGAAAGTTTACTGTCTGATTCATGATCTCGGAAATAACAGATTTTCTCCACAGAAACAGCATCACAGTCAGTCTAATTTAGGCAAACATTTTCTCCAGCAGCTCTCTGTGTGCTCGGACAACGCGGGGAACTAAAGGGCAGCACCAAACTACAACCAAAGCAGACTGTTCAGTAAGGCAATACATATGAATAATGTTGTCAGGGGGACAATATTAATAATAATAATATGTACCGTAATTAATCCTCACACACAAAAACACCCACACACATTTAAATAGCCTTATTCATTCATGCACATGTGACTGGAAAAATCTACAATCACATGACCTTAATAAATGAATGTAATAATTTCCTATATTGCCTTCACACACACACACACACACACACACACACACACATCAAATGCCTTGAACACAGCTCTCCTTGCATGCTTTAATAATATAAGACAAGAAATTAGTTCATCTGATGCAAGGATTTAGTACTAGCCTTTTGTCGACTGATGACGAGAAAAATCCATTTCATAGCATTAGCTGTCCATGTTTTCCTGGATTGCTCCCACTCTGCACATGAAAGCTTGACCTTATTGGTAAATCCTTCAGATCTCAGCAAACTTGATTTCTATTTTAAATTGTCTTATTAATTGGAATCTGTGCAGGGTAACACATGCACATTAAAGAAAGAGCAATGGAAAGGAAAGAAAACCGATGCTCCACAGTCGAGAAAAAAAAAGAAAAAAAAAAGTACATTGTTGTGTTTACTCCAAATCAAATAACCCTGTTTTGCACACAACTGCAAAGTACCTGAAGCAAATCAATAAGAAAGCTGAGAGATTTCATTAAGTGAAGAGCCCTTGTGGTGACTTTCTTGGAGCACTGCGCTGATCCAACAACCTGTCAGGGCCTTGTAGTCGATTACAGCGGGGATTTCAGAACATTATTATGGGTTCAGGGGTCAAATTGTACATTGCTGATCCCATCTTTTGGGACTTGCTTTAATCTGGAAGCAGTTTTGAGCTGATTGCATTCCCCCTCATTTATTTTGCACACCACACGAGACTCCAAAGAGCATGATCTATATAGAGTGCAGAGAAGTGTCTTAACACCCAGAGCTATTTATCAGATTGTTTTACACGACATAAATGACTATTCAGCATCACTCAATACATATTTTAAAAGACAAATTCAAGTCATTTAAGAGGGCAGTTTATGAAGGTTAGTCTTTCCATTAAATACAAGAGTATTATAACAGGAATAAAAATTAATGCATCACTACATATGCTCGTGACTCATTTTAAAATTATGCCCACATAGATAAGTCACATAAAATGAAAGCAAGAACAAAAGTGAATTTAAAAGGAAACTATTTTTACTAATCTTGGGGTCTAAATGACTAATACTTACCAAAAGTTTGGGAATTGGTCTAGTAGATCGCCTCCGCCGTGGTCGGTGAATGGGCTGCAACATAATCCTTGCTCCAATGAAAAATCTGCCCACAAAAAGTGCTTGTTTTTGCCACTAACAGTTATTTGATGTACCTGACAACTTTATGGAAAGGATCCCTACAGACACAGACCGTTTTGTTAAAGAGTAAAGAGTTTTTGTTTAACCAGAAACAAAGTTTTGCACAAGGAAAAGTCCCACTGGGAAAGTTAGAGTTGTTTAGAGTTAGAGAAAGGTAGAGTGGTTGCAGGAAGTCTGAAAAATACAAAATAGGGCCCAGGTTTAAAAATACTGGAGTATCCTTTTAAGAGCCACACTTAAAAACTCTCCAACTTTGTGTAACTTGTCTAGCTCATTTGCAGAAAATCATGTGTAATTTACATGATTTGGAATCATTTTCCAGAGCACACTGATTAATCTGCTCTTACAGCTGCTTTGAAAACAGCAGAAGTGGACAAACTGCTCCATGATGAATTGAAGTTTAAAGTCTCAGCATGATTTTTTTTTTATTTTTATGCCGTGGCAAAATGCACTCGCAGTAATCCAACATTTTGTATATTTGATTTGTAGGAAATTGGCTGAAACACGCAGAGGTCCTGTTAAGGCTAACAGTAATTTTGTAATGGCAGAAATCCCAGTTTGGCATCAACATTAGAATGAAATCACCCGCCTATCAAATCTAATGGACATCTATTCATGTTGTGTTGATTGCTAGGCAACCCTTATCCCAACTCTGACAAAATGGATAAGAACAGATCTTACTTGGTCGAGACAGATAACAGTTCAATTAGCATGCAGACCTGGTTGGTTTGACCTTCAAATGGTGTAAAAAGGGGGTGTGATATGAAGGATGTCTAAAGGATTATAACTTAACGTGTTAATTGTGAATAGAATCCGTTTTGTTGGATTTGGCGTCAGCCATGGTGACTGCTACTAACGCAGAGAAGCCCCAGTGGTAGTTTGTGTTTCTCACTAGTATGACTCCTTTATCTGTTAGTGTGTAAAAAAAGCCAAACACAGATGATGTGACACTGCATCAAGATATTTCCAGTGCAGCTACAGGTTGACTGTGGCAAACATCAAAGGCAGAGGTCATGCCCAAGTGTCAGGCCCTCAGGATCAAAGAGTTATGACTTCGTTTTGGATTTAAAATTTCACACTAACATTATCTGAGGCTGGATTTTCCTTTTAAGTCCTTCAGTTCAGTTGGCAGCTTGTCTGTCATCTCCGGTTACAGAGTTCGGAGGGAAGCTGCACACCGCCAAACATCAAAAAGACAAAAAGAGGCAGAAAATGATTTCATGGCACTTATTCATCAATACTTTGCTCTTCATGAGGTCTGAGATATAAAAACCTGACAAATGATTCAATTGTACATATTGAGCAGTGCCATTTGTTATTCAAATGAAAAGCAAAGAAACGTGCATTAAATGGTTCAACACAGTGATTATTTTACATGTTAATTGGGAGCTATTGACAGGTACTGAGGCCCCCTCCACAAAGCAGTCAAACAAGAAACTGTGGACAGATTATTCAGCTTATACCTTATCTTATCAGTATCCCTCTGTCTTGTGGCTTCACTGTCGTACACACACTGTCTTCTTTTAGAGTCTTTGTTGTTGGAGAAAATACAAAAAATCAAAAAAGTACAAATATTGATCAGCAAAGTTCTTCTGTTGTCGACTTCATCAAAAAAGTATATTATTGTGTGTCACCATGTATAGCACAACTGTACTCTCAGGGACCTTTTATGAAGTTCTGATAGAAATAGTTGAAGGC
Source organism: Nannoperca obscura (assembly GCA_036024295.1). Taxonomy (NCBI): domain Eukaryota; kingdom Metazoa; phylum Chordata; class Actinopteri; order Centrarchiformes; family Percichthyidae; genus Nannoperca; species Nannoperca obscura. The sequence continues at coordinate 5,221 of JAVQJL010099011.1, forward strand.
TATTGATTCAGTTCATGCTGTCTGTAGGGAGATCAAGGAAATCAAGGAAAGAAGCCTAGAACAGGAAAATGGCTACCTGTAACGATGCACATACAAGATGAGACCCAAGAGCAGGAAGCACACGGGAGATCAACATATAGTTCAAACACAATCCTTTACTTTCTAATGCGAGGTCATACACAGGTAAGACGGTCAGCAGGGCAACTGTACAGACGAGGAGCAGGCAAGAGCGAAAGCAAAAGGCAGACAAAGAAACACTGCGAGGCTTGACACAACAATACAATCTGGCAACTGAAGATGGGAAAGGCGGGGCTATAAATACCAACAGGTAAGGAAACCCAGGCAGGTGGTTGGTGGACAAGATACAAACAGAAAAAATTGGCGGGAAAAGAAACAAAGACCGGAAGTAAACTTGGCAAAAGAAAACACAAACAGGACTTGTCACAATAAAACAGGAAATGATTAAGAGTCTAAATGGTTCATGACGCCACCCTTACTCCATCTGGCATTCAGCAGCTTCCAAATAACGTTAAGCAGCTTATGACATCTGTTGTCTGCGGAGGCCAAGGACAACTGTTCTTAGTCTTATTTTAATGCCAGAATAATGATAAGGATTATTGGTTAATTTATCTCGTATTCTCCTCCTTAAATGCACTGATCTGAATTTGATCAATAACAGAAAGACACAATGCACTTTCTGTCTATGTTAGACACTGACTGAAGTACAGTCTGAGCTGATATGGTCTTGATTTAACTTTAGCAGCTCAAATCTGCTAAACAAAACCTTGTGCTACTGTGGTAATGTATCCTCAAGTTAACCCATTTGTGATGTGTCATAATGAGTTATAGGCTAATTACCTCGTTGCTGAGACAACCATCTTTTATTCTGAAAATACCAGGTTGTTATCGTCATAAAACAAGTGCAAGAACAATGAAACAAAAACAATCTTGAGATAGTTTTTTATTCCTACCTGCAAGGCTGTTGCTCGCTGTGTGTTCAGGCAGCAGAAGGGCTAATGAGCCAAAGCTAAACGATTCTCCCTAAAAGTTACTGACCCAGGTTTTAATTAGGGGTTCAGCACGATACATCATAGCACAATTTCTCATGTTACAATAACACAATGAGCTACTGGATTGCAATAATTAGTAAATATTATCAACTGGCCACCACACAGGTTGTGATCAGCATGGCAAGTTCCAAAATGAAAATACAGACTTTTTCTGTCATAAAAAGGCACCAAAGGCACTGACAGATTCATTTCTAAACTTACCGGGCACTCCTGCTTTGTTTATTTACCATTTCTGTATTTCTCACTGAAAGTGTGTACAAAAATGCTCTTTTATAATACCAACCATCAATTGTTTCCATTGAAGTCAACAATGTTTTATTCCTTAACTGTTAAAAAACAAGTTCTATTTTTATTTACACATTTGAATTTAAACTTTCCCTCATCCCCCAAATTCTAGATAATAAATCTTTTTAAATTTCTCACCATGTCCCATGTCAGTTCTTGTGTCAAGAGATGTGATTTAAGCCAACCTGTAGTGGTTTAAAAACAGAATCCTTCTTTCAAAAAGTAGACAAATTATTATTTTATAATTAGCACTTTTTCAAAGGGGGTGTACTGCTAAACCTCTTTGGCAATTTTGGGGAAATAGTGCCCTTTTAACCCTATTCCCAAGAGTACAGACATGCAATTACTTGAAATACTGCGAAATCTCAATGAAAAACACATACACACACACACTAACACACACATCGCCGTGGATGAAACAAAAGGAAAGGATAAAATTGTACAAAATAAATCTCACTGAGCCTGAGGGATTCAGCTCACATTTGGTTGACTAGCATGAATATTTATCATGTGGAGAATACGGGACTTGTGCTTATTTGCTTTTTAATAACATCATAAAAAATATGAGCTCAACCTAATTTCATTTAACTTTAACACCAGGAAATTGATATATCTCAAAAAACACATGTGGCATACTGTGTAGACACATGAGCTAAACCCCCCGAAATCACTTTAATCATGTGGTATGAACATGCGTGCTTTGTATTTAAATCCTTCATTACTACTAAAGATATGATTTCATTCATATCAGTAGTTACACTTGCATCATCCCACATAAGGATGAAGGAGGAGAGTGGTGCTTTGAAGACCGTGAACCTCACCCTACCCCTGGCTCGTTTCAGGGGGAGGTGACTATTGCTTGGCTTGTCAGCCTCCAACCCTGCCAAGCTTTCGACAGACCAAAGGTATGGACGGTTCACAAACAGAATGTTTAAATCTGGCCTGCATCAAAGGCCTGAATAGGAAATCACAATCAACTGGAGAGAATGTCAATGAACTACATAATCCGCAGCTGTGGAAGAAGACAACGTTAGAAGTTTCAGGAAAAGCAGTTTATTTTTACTTTGTCGCCTCAAAGTAAACAACATTTTTTGCTTCTAAATTAAATTCATGAATTGTTTTCATTCTTTTTAACATGCTTTGGCCTTGTTGTACTGTCTGGTTTAGTTAGTACCCTTTTTTCCAAAGATTGATTCAGCAAAACTCACGTATCAGCCCGAGGTTTCAGAACGTCACATGACTTCTCTGGACTGTTTCCTATCTGGATAACAACGTACTAAAGCTGACTCAATAGGATGTTTCTTCACCAGGGTTCTGGAGATAAATAAGACGGCTGTTGTACCAGCTGATCAAGCTACCACCTTGCAGCTCTTCACATGTCCTCTGTGAACAGCAGGACCTCATCTCTAAGCCAATGTGTAAAGTGCCGTCTCGCTTCAACAACAACCCTCTTCGACGTCGTAAAGAGTTGCAGGTAATAATGCAGCACTCAAACAAGTAACAAGCCATTAAAGGGGTTGGATTTATGTATTTAGTGGTGTTCGAGAAGGGTTTTTATATAGTAGGTGAGGTAGGCGGGGGGGGGGGATAAAGATGTTTGCCTTGATGACATGTTACAAACAACAGTAACTGCTCTCAGATAACTGACTGTTACTATTTGTACTGTTCCTCTGTGCAATCTTTAAAACGGATCTGCTTTGAACCATTGAAAAAACTTACAGGAGGCAGGAGCCATGCCAGGTTAGGCAATTCAAAGTTGGGTTCAGCACCAGTGTAGGAGGCCCCTCCAGAACCACAAACTGCTCAGTCCATGGAGATGAAACATATTGAGTAATTACCAGCTTGACAACGATAGAGGGACATTTCAACAAGAGCAAATAAATGGGCAAATTGGACCATAGGGTTCCCTTCTGAAGTCGAAAGCAGGCTGAGCATCATCATCATGATGTCTGGAGAACGTAACACTCAAACCACTGGACCGAAGATTAGCATGAAGATGTTTGAATGTTTAAGCTAAATGTTCTTCCGTTCAAGCTGCCGTGGGGAGTAACGCCAGTATTTATTCCTACGAGGTGACCGTGTTCCCAGTAGATTGGTTCCCCCCCTGTTTAATGAGAACATAACTGAAGACAACGGATCCCATGTTCTCAATTGCAGTCTCACTCAAACAATTGTAAAACAACAGACTTACAAATTTAGAAGATGTGTTTGAAACACAAGGTCCTCCTAAATAATAAAATAGGTCTGGCCAGTTCAAATCCTACATTAAATCACCAGTATAAAACATTCTGTTATTTCTTCAGAGCATCTTTAATTGTAGGCTGTAACTGTTAAAATGAACAACGCTCTGTGTTTCTGCTGCAAAGCATATTTTCTTGAGAACTGAGCTCTAATGAGAACATAAATCAGTTTCAACAAATGAGAAAAAGCCCCAGTTTTATAGGGTTATAAATGTATACTGGGGCTTTGACACAACCTTACTAGAAAGCCAATTTCCTCTTCCCTCTTTATTTCTCTCCTTCAGATGGATCGATTACATACTTTGTCCTGCCAACGTTTTGAACCTTGGAGAAATGCAAATGTGAAGTTGTCATCAGTAAAACTGTAAAGTTTGGTTTATATTTCTGAGCATCAACTCTTCTTCTTGTGCTTCTCTTCACTGTATCTCTCACGCCTCTCTTCCTGTCTGTCAGCTGTCTGTCTCAAAGCAGTGCCAAAGCCAATATCACAATTTGTTCTGCTGTACTGTGTCATTCACATAAATGCTCAGAATTACCTGCTTCCTGTCAGATTAAACACAGACTGTGTGAACTTCTTTGTCTCAGCCTGCATCAACAAACAACTGCTGTAACATCAGCCTTTCGAAAATAAATGTGGCATGAGGGCGTGTGATGAAAGCCTGCCACGCAAGTTTCCTCAAAAGCCACACCCGACAATCTTATCAGAAAAGCACACATATGTCATTTTGCTGCAAATTAAAAAAAGAATGTGTGTAAGATAATACAGTTGTCTGTGAAAATACACCGGTAGAAATATGGAGCCAGATCAGTGACAGTTACATTTGGCATCAAAAAGAAGATTTGGCTTTGAAAACAAAACCTGAACTTTATCTTTTTTACATTCAGATGTTTTTGAATGTTTAGGTTTTTTCTTCATGTCACTTTGTTTTTTTAACGATGTCAGTTTTTCTGTTTTGACCCTGTTTTGGCGTGGAGAGGAGGGGTCTTCACTGCTCCTGGACCAGCCGTCCTCTTGTCCTGTTGTGTTATGAAGTAAATACGAATAAGTCCAATGAGTCGAATGACCCTGCAGTGCAGCGTAAGATGCCAACCAGTGCATTTCTGTGTCTGCTGTTATGTATTTTCACACCTAAGCACACCTGGTTATCTACCTCGCTAATTTAAACTACGTGTGTTATGTGCAGTATCCATAAATGTAGTGCAAATGATGACTCTCAACTTCACTTCAGTTTCCTGTACCTATTTATATGGGGGTGTTTTTGTAAGATCTTTCTCTCGCATTTGTTCTTCTTATCACAACCCTCCCCTCCAAACCTCTTTTTTTTGGGGGGTGGGGGTGTGATGAAGCTATGAAGCCTCATCAAGACGTTGCCCCCAACCCCGCTCTAACGCCTTGGGTTCCTCTCCACAGCCCCTCCTGGCCTATGTCCGTCCTTGACTCCCATTCTAACCTCTGCTCATTCTCTCGTGCTTGACCCCCATTTCGTCCCATCCCTAGACCCCTCTTATCCCTCTTTCATGGACTCTCATGCAACCTTAACTGTTCTTACCTTAGCCAATAATTAGCACATTTGCATACACAAGTGGCATGGTCTTTGTCAGTGAAGGTACTTCATACAAAATGCTGCTGTCAGAATATCCACCACAAATAAGAATCTCTTTTACGGGCTTCAAATTCAACCCACACCTCCCTTTTTAAAGTGTGCTGGTTAAATCATCATAGGCTTACACCACAATATTTATCCACTCTCATCATCCATCATGTAATCCCTCTTGGCCTCAGAGCACGGGACAGTGGTAACCTTACTGTCAGAGAATCAGAAAAATCAGCAAGCAGCAGAGTGTTTTCCTTGCCTGGGATTGACCCCCCCCTCTCGTGATAAAGGAAGCACTGACTGTGGAAACCTTCAAATTGAAACTCATAGCCTATCTATTCTCATTGTCATATGACCGACATCGCCGTCTAGCTCGCTAGCAGCGGTCTCTGCTCCTGCCCCGGCCCAGGCAGCTGTGATATAGCTCCTGCATTCCTGGTTGCTGCACCACCACACTCAGCCGCCCTGCTATCTGTATGAATGTGCATTTGGCTCAGCATGTCTGTGTGTGAGTGTGGCTGTTTATCTTTGCTCTCTGTAACACACTGGCCTGACACAGTGTTTGTACATGGTAGTGTACTGAGGTGATGCACTTACTTCTGGGGATTTGCTGATGCTGGCCAAACATCCATCACAATACATTTATCGGAGCCATATGACTTAATTTCACCGCCACTGTCGGTGTTTGTCCCAGCATGCACTCTGTATCCGACCTTCGGCGTGGAGTTGAGGCTCAGATTATTCTTGCTTAAGGTTTCTTCCTCCTTTGCCCTGTGCGCAGTGGATGTTGTCAGTCCATCCAACATTTCTCCACAGATATTATGACCCTTTGCCAGATTACAAAGAGATTTGGTGTATATGTTTACAGTCCTACAACATTAGATATGACTTCACTGAAACAGGTCTTTATGATTATTATGATAGTGGTAAATATTGTGCATCTTTCCAGGATCTGAATGGCACTCCTCTTAGTTAACTGCCTTTAATTTGGACCAGTTTGTTATGCTTTTAATTTGGTAGATCTTGACCTGTAAAGGTTTATTTTGTTGTTTGTTTGTCTATGTCTTTACAACGGATGTGAAAGAATGTTAGTTTACAGCTGAAACATTAATTTCACATCCAAGGCTTCAATAAATAAACTTTGAAGTGACCTAATGAGTTAGTTTGAGGTACTTGTGGTGGTGTTCTGCAGGCAGCCGGATCTTAGCCAGCCTGACAGACTGCATATTATAATTTCCACCTCTCAATAACCTCTGACAGCTTCTGTGTACCTGTACTGTATCTCTTTCACAGAGATACAGCCTACCCTTGCCTTCTGTAATTGGTCCTCTACTTTTTTATGTGTGCTGCAGTATTTTTAGCACTTTGAAAATGGCTGACATCCTGAAGCACCGTATCTTCAAACAATACGGATACTTTCCGGTCACCCCATAAAAGTTTGAAAACCTCTGTCTTACCCCAGTATGGTTATTTTTCTCATCTTAAGTGAAAGAAGGGCAAAGTCATCATCCATTATGTTTCCTAATGCAAACTTTTGCAAGGAATAAAGACGACAGACTAAAGACCCACAACGTTAACTTTTAAGAACCTGTAACTTTTGGATCTGAGGTTCTGCCTTGTGTTTTTCTGAACCAGAATGTTTTGCATATGCATTACGTTAATTAAAAAAGCCATTGCCAGGACAAACTTTGTCATTATAATGCACTGTTTGGTGGGCGAGTGCAGCTTTTGGACAGACAACAAAGGGAGAAGTGGCGCTAATATTGATTTTACTTCAGAGGGAGAACAAGACTGGCACCGTGCCAACTCCCACCTGGCTGACCAGCTCTCCAAGTCTGCTGCTGGTCAAACCAGCGCCCTGCTTCATTCTCTCCTGAATCAGGGGAGTGCAGGCGAACAATAACCTCAAAAATACTATAACTGGATGTCTGAGATTTTGCCTAGTAGCCTGGTAAAAGTATGTCAATTCCCCCAAAATACAACACATTTTTTTAAAATCAAAGTTTTATGAAAATGTGTGCAGTTCAAGAGAAGCTGGAGCATGAAAGGACCAAGGCCGTCCCCCCCCCCCCCCCATGAGGATGGGGCCCATGCAATTACAGCACACATACGTACGTCTCCCTATTCACCACTCCTGCAGCACAACACGGCGCTAAAAGCACTGAAAACCCTCGCTGAGCCTTTTTCTTTTCTTTTAATTCTAAGTAAATTCAAAGATGTTGTGGAATATAAGACACAATCATTACAAGTAATACGATTTATCAAAACTGCGGATTCAAATGTTATGGTGAATAGCACCCTCCCTCTCTCGCATCTCATTAAGTGAGTCCCGCTGTAGCTGTAGGTGAAGCTGCCTCTCTGCCATACTGAAGCAGGTGTCCAACATGGCGAACACTGGCAGCGGCTCTCTCGCGACTATTCTCTTTTTATTCATGCTTCAAGCGGCTCTTCTTAAAGGTAGGACTTTTCCCCTTGTATGTCTTAACGCAGTGTGCACTTTCCTCCCAGATTCCCACGGTTGCGGGAGGCGGAGGAGTGTAATCTTAGCGGCGGGGCAATTGTTTGAACGCGCGCGGCGGAGCGTTTTGGATGCGTGATGTTGAGAAAAATGTAACAGTCTGTAAAGTTGAAATACAGAATAGAAAGAGCAGCTTTCTGTGTGTCAGCCCCGTTTGCGAACACGTTACAGATACGCTGCCTGGGAATACATCACTTTGGTCAGCTCGCCATTATAAATCGCTTTGCCGCTACACAGCTGCCAACTCTTAAATGTGGCCAGTTCTGATGTGGAAAAAACAAATAGCGTGGTCTCTGGTCGCTCGGGAGGCATGGAGAGACAGCACAGCCTCCATTTGACCTGCTCAAATGTGTGTTTGTTTGGTCAGTAACGCTGGCTTGGTTACTTTTGTGGCGTGTTGTTGAGAGCGGAGCCTGGACTGCTGTAAATCACAGAAAACAGCGGTGCGTTTAAGCGGAATAGGCAGCAGACCCGACAACGTGCGGTTTGAGGAAGCGCCGCAGCAAACTCTATTCAAAACTCTGTCCATTGAATTGAACGTCTTTGAGTAAAATATTCGTGCATGTACGAACGCAATTCTAGACCTAGAAGTAATGTTGGCCCTTTTTGATCGCTTCGGCGCAAATATATCTCGCAAATCCGCAGTTATTTTCCATTTAATCTCAGTTTTTTTAGAATTCGTTCATTATCGTCCATGCAATGCATTTCGGCGGGGAGACTGTAAGAACGACGGGCGAACCCGTTGTAAAAGTTGACATTTCAATGAAACAAGTGCTGCTTGGTGTTTTCAGTATATGCCGAAATGAAAATGATCACAAAGCGGTTCACATTATGTCTTAGTTTACCTCACAATGCGTACGCGGTCCTGCTGGTAAACAAGTGAAGATTAATTTGCCCGAGTTTCTAATCGCGTTCCGGGCTGTTCTCGTAAAAATCGGGAGTGGATTTGCAGAAGCATCACGCGTGGAAACATGGGGGGGGAAACATCAAAGCTTCGTTCGAGTGGATTCATCTCAGTCCGATGCGTTCAAGAATTGGACGGGTTACGGATGCAGCTGCTGGGGGCTGAAAACTGCGACACCAATTGTTACGCTTTTGGCTTTCAAACGATTTGTGGTAGGTAGGATGTTTGTGAGTTGGCGGGCTGCGGAAAAGGCACCAGCCTGATGGGATAAAGTGCTGCACGTTGTCAGGATGAAGTCTGCGTGTCAGGAGCTGCAGTCTCTGCGTTTAGTTGTGAACTAATGACAGATCGGGGTTATTTATCTTTGCGCATTGATACGATGAAGATGTAGTGAAATAATACCCCCCCCCACACACACACGCACACACAGCACGCGCACGCTGTTACCGACTGGAGACCCGTTCAAATAGGTTGCACAATTATATAACTGCTGCCATGGCTCTGTGGTGAATGTCAGCGCAGTTCCCACATCCTGCCGTAGCCCGTGTTTTCACGTCAAGTCACTTCTGTCATGAATTATTACCAACATAAAGTTATTTAGCGTGAAGCTGCTCTTCGTGGGAATGTGGCTTAAAGCTCCTTTTTTTAATAATTTTTTTTATTTTAATGCTGAGCGCGAGGTTCTGATGTGGAGAATGACAGGGCGGCAGATGTCGACGTTTGTCACATTGTGGATTATCCACCAGGCTTAATCCATGACGTTTTTTTTTTTTTTATCCATTAAAATGGTTGCACACACGTCGTGTTGTTTTATTTATTTATTTCCTTTTCATGCTACAAGTCCGTTAAACAGTCCTGTAAAGCACAGCAAAGTAAACAGCTCTGTTGTTCAGTTTACAGTCATGGAAATGGCTCCAGTGATTTCAAACAGAGCTCAGGGCACGCTTGCACAAAGCATATCAATTATTTACATCCAGCGCATAGACTACTGTAGGCTCACATTGTGCTAAGCATTGCAGAATGTCTCCCAGTACAAATGAATGGAAGTTGGTGCTGCTGAGGGTAAGGATTGCACTGCAGTCGGGCTAAAGAGAAGCCTGCCTTAATTAATTTCACCCCAACTATAAGTTCCATTTTGGCATGCAGGCGAACCTCCACGCAGTCATCAAGGCACACGAGTGCTGCGAATGAAATGGATTTAAGAGAAAGCATTCACAGTTCACTGCATCCGCCTGCCACTGCTCTTGTTTCAGAGGACTCTGAGCGGATGCAGCGCGCCTCCAGAGATAATGTTCCTCCTTTTGACAATAAGTCAAGAAGTGACGGGGTTTGTCAGTCTCGGGTGTATACATACAGAATTTATTAGTTATTTACACCGACTCAAACAGGAAATAGGAATTTACGAGACATGCATCTTGAATTATGCTCATGTTATTTCACACAATCCATGTGTGTTCAAATAAATAGCACCTGACTTTGGTGTAATGGTTGTCATTTCTTCTAAGATAACAGGCTCTGAGCATTGAGATGACCACCTTTTTACATTCGTAAGCAAGAAAGACATTTAAACTCGCGCTGTGAAATATTTCAGATGTTCACATGTCCAGATCATGCACTTAAAACACCAGAGGCAAGGCACTTTGCAGATGTTGTTGAAGAGTGCCGAAGCAGCACACTCTGACCCCAGGCCTGCTGGGACTTGAAGACCTGGTTAGGCAACAGCATATCTGTTCCAGTGAGAGGCTCATTTTTGTGCGGTTATGTAACGGTGCGATTGTGCAGGTGAGAGCAGGACGAGCTTCATGTTAACACGTCTTCACCGCGACAAGCTCACAAATGTAGCTACAAGGTGATCGTGTAGATGACTTCAACGTTGCATGCTCGCTGTGTGTGTGTGTGTGTGTGTGTGATCTCGGGAAATGATTGTTTCTTATCCATTTTTCATGAAGTTGCAGTGGATACACGCATCAGGCGTGTCTGTGGCGTAGGTTTGAGATTTTCCAGAGTTGATGGATGTTCAGAAAGTTGAGCTTGCTTGTTTCCAGCGTGCACATAATCATGCTGGCTTCAGATAATGGACAGGAGTAGATCCCTTTCGGAACCTATTCCTTTGTAGTGGTACAGCATGAGTTGAGTTAATCTACGAGGGGTTTGTTGACTGAGACACAGCATGCTGTACATCTTAGCAAAACAATGATTCTTTTATTTTAGTTTTGGGTTATAAGCCTAAATGAATCCATAACTGAAATGTATTTTCCGTATGTTAATAGTGATTGGCCCGAGTTCAGAGTTTACTCTTTTATTTACTGCTACATTAGTGGTGATTACTGAAATATGTCAGCTGAAGGGTGCATTAACTGCAGTCTTTACTGCCTCGCTGTGAAGATTTAAGGATCATTCTGCACCAACAGCAGAGAAATCACGTGATGTCACTTAGTCACAAACAAAATTTGATGGGATTTTAAAAAGAGTTTGGATAGTGCCGCCTGAAAGAAGTGTTCTGTTGTGAAAGTTTAGGCTGCAGTTTGCGTTTCTTTGGTATGAAATGGATCTCGGGTGTGATTGTTTCCATCCACCCCTCGGATGTACGAGCACACACACTCGATGTGGCGGCTCATTTAAGATCTCATGCTGTCTGCCGGTCCCTTGCCACCTTTGATCCCGCCTGTGTGCTCGGTGGGTTCGGTCTGGCCGTACTCCCGCTAATTCTTTTTCCTCAGAAAACGAGGGTCATGGGGTCTTAAAGGCATGTTTAACTGATCAGTGTCTCAGTGATCGTCTCTGTGTGAAACCCTGAAGCTGAAATCATTATCATAACAAGGGCTGAAATGATTCATTTCATCTAAAACATTTGGGCTCTCAGGGGACACACAGGCATCATGACTTGGCTTGTTTTGCTGGACCGACAGTCCAAACCCAGATGTACTCCGTTACCAGCGATATAAAGCTGAGTTGAATGTTTTCAGACCTGCTCTGGTACTTCATTAAGTAGACCTGCTAAGAGTGCCTATTAATGGAGTACTTATACACGTATTTCATTCATCCTGTTCTTTGTTCAATATGAAATTAAACTCTTACATGTACTGTACATTTGTCCATTACTTTATTTAATGGTGCTATTGCTTCAGTGCCGTTGTCCTGCAGCACTAGCTGCTTTGCCTGGATAGCACATCCTTGTGAATGCTGCACTCAAAGCAATCCAACTTGAACTGGACGTTAATAATCTTACTTTCCTATTCTTTGACCACTACGATACTTGTTATTTTGTTCTGGCACAGCTGCTTTTGTGTAATGGAAAAAGGAGGTTTGTGAGGACGTCTTTATTCCCCAGTGCAAGGCACTGAGAAAACTATTGTAATGGCCTCCGCACCAAAATGCAGGTATTGTATGGACACATTTCAAAAGATGCTCTGCCTTCAGTGATGCACTCTTATCTCGCATGGATCACTCTTTTTACTCTCTCGTCTCCATTACTGATTGTAAAGAAACTCCATGTTGCAAAAAGGTTTTCTCGAAGCACATTGTGTTTATTGTGCCAAAGTGCATGTCGTCACAAATATCTGCTGCATTTGAAACAGAAGTTAATTTGTCAACACCCTAAGCATTATGGGTACTAAAGAGCTCTATTTGTGCTGACGTGGTTTTAATGAGAAAAATAATGAACTGAGTAATTGGTCTTTCCTTTTCAGACCTGGTCTGAAAATGGGCATTTTTGTCATCACTGTGAACTGGCACACAACATGACCTACAGGAAGCCGCATCAGACTCAGCTGAATCCTGCTACATAGCGGTTTGGCTCCGAGTCAAGTGTGTAGGAGCCCTGGTGATGGAAACCCGGTGTTGAAATGGACTTGTTCTCTCTCTGTACCCCCCCCCCCCCCGCAGCCTCTCCAGCTATAATGAAGAACAATGGCTTTATTCCTGAAGAGAGGGGACCCCCAGTGACCCCTCTTCCTCCTCCCTCCTTCCCCTGCCAGTCTACGGCGACTCTGCCGGCAAGCCAACAGATGACTGGGCTGGGTCGCATCTGGCCTCTGTGCACTTAGTGTAATCAAAGAGAGGAAAAAAGGTTTATGGCCTACTTGTTAGTGTGGCGCCAACTGACGGGGTGTCAAGTAAGCACCCGATTCCAAATCTCTTGAGGGGCTGGGGAGGGAGGGTTGAGAGGGTGGGCGTGGGCGGCAATCTGCCACTCTGAAAGCAGCCCTACTGGCCTAGGTATCGAATCATGCTGCCCTGTGCAGGTCGACAATCTGGCTCCGAAACAAGTGAAATGAGTCAAAGTCGACTGATGTCTGAATATTTATGATCATATTTACATAATAGTGATGCACAAAAGGCTGCAGAGGTGAATAAAAGTTCCAAACATCACTTGTCCGGCTGAGGCCTCTAGCAAGTGTGAACTAAAAATAAATAAATAAAAATGAATGCAGTCAAGTGTAAGAAATCGGTAAATCACGTTAAGAGTAAGAGCGACGCTCAGGCGTTTCAGGAGTGTGATGCATTCATTCAGGGGTTAAAGTAAACATGCCGTGTACACAGTACTCATCATCATCATCTCGTCATGAGCAGCTTTACCTTACGTTTGATTTTACTTCGTTTTATGTCTTTCTCAAATAGTTTTTTTTAACTAAATTTAGCTTTTCAGAGGAATTGTGTGATGCCAGGTGGCTGTCCAGGTGTCGGATGTGGAAACCCCACAGTCTTTACTGATCTGTTTCATTAACCAGTAAATGTTTTAACGTTGGCCCCAGTTAACCTGGGATGCATACAAGGAAAGCACCTAGTCTGTATATCTGCATAGTGAGAGACACTGACGCTTGTCCTCTGATAACTACAGATCGCTTCAAACAAGTGAGAACTTCTCTCATTCAGAGAAATGAGCCTGGTAATAATTTGAACCTTTACTAAATAAAGTCGGTGCAGCTGTCATCTTTGAGCAGGATTGACTTTTCTTCTTCATCACTCGCCGCTTTTCTCTCCTGTCTTGTGTTACAGCACCGGCACGGCTCAACTGTCACCGTCGGAGACATGCAGTGATTGGCTGCGCTGCGCTACATCACTCACGCATATAAGAAGGGGGGGGGTGGAGACAACCCACGTGATTGGGCAGAACAGCAAAGACAGACAGTCCAGGCTGCTGACAGCTTACTCTCTGTCCATTAAGCAGTTGTATAGACTCCGGTTAGATTCATCTCTGGTGATTCTCTGCCGGCCTGTAATGCTGCCTCCTTCACTTCTTGTTTGTTTCAAGGGCTTTTCCCTTTTTAGTCTGGTCTTCAACAACTGACACATGATTAGTCGGAAGTGAGGTCAGGTGACTTGGCTACAAAATAAAAGCCCTATGTTCAAGATCATTGCTATGTTGACCTGTTATACGATATGGGGCACTATTGTCTAGAAGAGGCTACACGTCCTTCAACACCCTTTAAAGGGTAACTCCGGTATTATTTAACCTGGGGTCTAAATGACTAATGGCTACCACAAGTTTTGGAACTGGTCCAGTAGATCGTATGCGCTGGCATCCGCAAAACATCGCTGCAAGTAGTCCTTTTTGGACAATTTGTGCCCTTGAAATGCACATCCACTAAAAGCTCTTGTTTGTGCTACCTACAGGCTCAGACTGTTCTAAGATTCTGACATAATAGAAAGGATCCCTACCTTTCATTAAAGGTTAAGATCCTTTTTTGTTTAACCAGAAACAGGAAGTCTTTAAGGAAAATTCTTTCTCTGAAATCTCACGAGAGGTTGAGTTGTTGCAAGACGACTCCTCAGAGTTGGAAAGTCATGGCGGACAATTTACCTGATTTTGACGATTCAGATGAGGCATTTGAATTTGATGGTCATCCCAGTTTATATGAGGCAGAATATACACGTCTTCCTCGCAACAACCTCTTGCGAGATTTCAGAGCGAGACGTGTGTTGCTGGCTGAAGCGATCTACTGGACTAATTCCAATTTTCTACCCATTAGTCATTTAGATGGTTTACGCCGACGCAATGTTCTCATGTTAAGTTATGGCTCAATAGTCTTGTTTGCTTTCTTTGCCCTTAAACCCATACATTTGATTCTTTTCACTCTGATGGTGATGCTTTGTTGTTTCTGTAACCTCGTATGCTTTCATCAGGACTAAGAAGTGATGTTGTGCTTCAGCCAGAGTCTTGAATGGATCTGACATTATTTTGAAAGAGTGGCCCCTGCAGCAGCTGGGCTCCAATTCTGTTTATTGCTGTCGAAACCACACACAAGTGCTGCCTGGACGAACTTTAACAAACTTAAATACCTCATGAAACCATACTGGTGAGTTAAAAATGACAAACCGTCCATGGCTCCTTTTGCCTGTTGAACTGATTTCATCAGCAGGCTGTCAAAAGTGTTTCTCAACATGAATATATATATATTTTTTATTCTCTGTCATGGAGAAAGAACAAAAAATAACACTGTGGCCTTTTTTTATTATTGTGAAGCAAAAGAAGGAGACCCGGCAACATCAGAGAGCAGCCTCGGGCAGGTGGATCTGCCCCGAGCCTCTGACACATGGAAGCAATCCTGACCAAGCACTGACAACTGGGATCACACACACACACACACACACACACACACGTATATGATCACAATTCAAAAAACGAACAAAATGTGACTACAGAAAAGATCTACGTACATTTACGTAAATGTATAAATGTTACGTATGTATAAAGATGATGATGGCTACTGTTGTAGCTGTAATGCCTGAAATCATTAAATAAAGGTGGACATTAGTGCAGGCTGTGTATAAAAAGAGTTCAGAGAATTCAACCCCAGTTTATTTTCCCCACATTTATAGTACGGCTGGTTGAATACATTCACTGTCAGTATAATGCACGTTTTCACAGCGCTGCAGTAATAAGTGCAACAATTCAGTATAAAAGCAATGAGTAAATATGTAGTTTTATTTATTTGTGGATACATGTATGGATCATCGCAGCCATAACATGGAGGGTCATGTGAAGGAGCTCTAATAGTGAGCAAATATGGAATCCCTAATATGTGTGTGTGGTTGGCTAATCTAATCTGTAGTCCCAAGTGAACCATTGTCAGTCACAGCAAGAAATGATTTCCATTTCGATTTTTTGAATTTACAAAAGACAGACGTGTCCTTCTGATTGCTCTCTTCCTCCCAGTTTGAGGCCTTCATCATCTTGCTCTGCTGTGGAGTCACACGGAGGCATTGCTTGCTGTAATTGGGCCCATTTTGCCTGCGTTCACAGATACAATGCCGAGTTCAAGAATGAATGAATAAGGAATCAATGCATATCATTTGTGCTTTCAACCAAATAAACAATACAGCTGGTGTTCTGCTGTAATCATCTGAGGGGAAATGAATGCCCTTCTCACTACAATACAGGTATGCATCAGCCAGTGCAGCACAGTAGGCTTGAGAGATCTGGGTCCTCCTATCTTTCATTTTACGTAACACTGAAGCTTGTATTACATTTCGGTAAATTTGCTCCTGATGAGACCCTTCAGGCTCTCGCGCTGTCTCCTATAGAACTGGATCACGTCTTCCCACTGTGCTCAGTTCCCGTCCTTTGTCTCATCTATTGTAACTCTGTCTTGACTGATATTTTCTGCACTAATGCCAGACAACTGCTGCACAATAACGCACCATCTCATTTTCTTTGTGTCCTAGTTGGATGATGCAGGGGGGGAATCTTGCCTGCTGAAGTACAATGGGGGCCTCCCTTGTGCAGAAATTGTAGATTGTTAAGATATAAAGTACCACTTGGTTTCATTTAGTGTCACAATTTATTGCACGGAAAAGTTTGTAATAACAAAACAATACCTCCCTGAGTTATTTCCAGGTATGACAAGTTCAGCATATTGCTTTTGTCATTAATGTAGGTAACCATTTAAAACCTGGCTCAACCTTTGCTGCAATGTTGTCATCTGACAATGGAAAGTGTTTGCCAATCAAAATGGTGCACGTACGCACATTCCAGGTAGAATATTTATGAATGGGACTATTTGTAATAGTGCTGCAGGGATGACATGTTTTTGTAAGCCAACCCGGAAGTTAGTTCCCTTGACAAAAAGTCAATGGGATTTTTCTATTGGGTTTTGGATCATTGAAGAAAATCAGCTCTGTGGCAAAAGTTTGATACTTACATGTTGTGTTCAGCAAGAAGCTAATCTTCACAAACGAACACTACTTTAATGCGCAATCCCCAGAAGTAAAAAGCTAAAGTTAGGCTATGATCACACTACGTCAGCTTCACCACCACTAAGCTTTCACCTACCTCTTCTATAAAAGCCTTTTGGAAAGTTTGAGGTAGAATACTTTGCAAGAGTGCGAGTACAACGACAACGAGGCTGTAAAGGTTGGAGTGATGGCGTTTAATGTCCCCAACAACCTCTGCAGTCTCATTTGCCAGTCGTCCGCAGCCGTCTCTTTTGAAGGCATGTAAAAGCTTCTGCGTTCATGATTGGGGTATTTACTGATGTGTTTTACGTCCCAGAAGAATATGTGAAAGTCTCTTAAGCTTGTGTTAACCACACACCTTATTTCAGGAATCTAACCCAAAACCCATTCAGAAACTCAGTGACTTTGAGACGAGGGAAGTGGAAAAACTCAAAACTAACTCATTTGTGGGTTTTTGGGACTATACAAGGCTTTTTAAAAACAATTTATTTATACTTGTGAGCTGTCGATACATATTATACATGCTCATATTGATGTAAATAGCAGCCTGTGATATTATCCATGTGAGTGCCACTGTTACACCTGTGGCTAATAACAAATTTAACAAAATTGCAATTTTATAACGCAATAAATGAGTTGAGTCATAAGTGTTGTCTTTCCTTTGTGGTTTGAATATTCCTCGGAGCAGGCTAGCTCCTGATCAGGCTGTCGGGTTCTGTTGCTTACCAGTATGAAAAACAGAGTTAAAGCAAAAAGTTCAAGTTGGCATCAGAAACCGAGTCTTTTGCCCAGTGAGTCTGTTCAGCATTTGGAACAGTAAGAATTGGCAGCAAACATCTAATTGATGAAGACTAAAGAGGATGCTCAATGTGCGAACTCTGGGTTTTCCTGACTCTCAAAGCACCTTTTTTACTGGAATTCTTTGCACGCTTGCAAATCTAGAATTTCTATGGGTAGTTTTGGCCGGGAGTAAGTAGCATTGTCTTTATTATACTCGGTCTTAATTTGACCTCGTCTTCTACTGCAGATCACAATACGATGTGAAACTCTAAGACATTGTTTGCATCAAACAAGTTATTTTTCCGGCATCTGTCTTTTCAAAATTCTTACTGGAAATAGGTGTACACTTGGTTTGTTTATTTCCCAGAACACAATTAATCAGGCTCTCGGAAACAACATTTCAGCAAGTAGGACAAACCACCCCCTGCTCTCCATCAGCCTCTGATCTGACAGACTTTGAATCCAGTTCCCAGTGAAAGCCCTCTTATTTGAAGAAAGCACAACTTACAATTGGATGCTGCATGTTTGGTGATGTCGTTTTCCTTTTATCCTACAGATAAATGCCCACAGAAAACACATGCTAGATGTGGTTGCTCCAGTATAAGCGACAATGGAGTTTGATAGCAGAACATATTTCAGTTGGATGTCTATTTGGCTTTTGTTACAATAGAAAAAGCAAGTTCTCCTGTTGACCCACCCCCCAGCACTGACATCCAACAAGCACTCGGGGAGAAATCCCATCCAGCAGGCTACAGATACCAATTTGTCTACCAAAGGGAGAAAAAGCCGAGTGCCTGGACACCACGCTCCCGCACAACTTTAATGCAGGAACAGCACTTGGAGCCCAGGCCTCTTTTCACCAGGTCATGGCGCTTTGCTTTTTGATCCCAGGACAAGCTGCTGTTGATCATTCATCAAGTTCTTTGTGAGTGTGACTGTGCCGCGAGTTTTCCTTAGCCCAGCACTTCATAAATAATGTTTGTACTCTTCCTCTAATTAACAGCAGACCAAATGCAGTGCAGCCAAAAGACACTTTGCTCTGTGCAGGGGGTGGAAGACGTCCTGTGAAATGTAGGACATCACTGAACTGAACTTGAAATAAATGAGGCAGACTAAGACAAAGTGTCTACAGTTGCAATTGCAACAGAAAAATCCTGAATAAAGTGATGCTGTCAGATTGATGGGGTCTGCTTGGTTCAAAGAGGACAGTGTATTTGTGTGTTGTGGGTCTTAAACCAGACGTTGGCCGCTCCCCCCCGACTTCACATACTCTCCTTAAGCAGTGGATCCTACTTTTAAATGAGCTAAAATGTTCAGTAAGCAACTCTTTATTTTAGGTTTTACTGAAAGTTGTTTGAAACACCATGGGAAGGGTATGTGTCTCCGACTGAAAATAGGAATGAAAGAAAATGTTTGAACCCGGCCCGATTTTTCCAAAGCAGTTCCTGCTGCTTTGAAGTGTGTAGTATTTGTTGGGCTTCACTTGGCTGTCAGATTAATACCTTCTCGACTGAAAATGAAAATGGGTGAAGGAGCAGTTAATCCGCATAATAATATTTTTTTGAGGATGAGAAGCTGCGAGTCTAGCAAACTGTCTTCGTATTGATTGGTTGTCTGGCATTGCAGAGTTGACCTGACATGCCAGGATCATTTAATTCCCTCTGCATTGCTGATTGCTAAACACAATCCTGGCTTATCTTAACATTTCTTCTGTGAGTTACCAGTTATGACGATACAATACCTGCAACATGGGAGTACCTGTAAAGTTGAAAAAGAATAATGTTGCATTCTGAATCTGTGCATTTCAGGGGACACTGACCTTTTTGAAAGTGTTTACTTGAGGTGGTATGGTTTATTTTCCATTAATAATGGATCAGTGATGGAATTACGTTTACTTTAAAGGAGGTAAATGTTGTCAGCTTTCCCTACGTGCAGTGCTTGACAAGTTCGCTTATTTTGAAGCTATCTGAAGTGACATAACCAACATAATCATTAATGTTACAGTTCTACAAACATTGTACCCATGCAGCCTCTCCTCAGAGGGAGTCATGGTTTTACACTTCTGTCACTAAAAGTCCCACCGTTGCCACTGTAATATAATTCTCTGTAGGCTGACAGAGGGCAGTTCTCTTTATGTAACCCACAATCTCAAAGTGAACTTTCCAATCTTTACAACATAAGACATCTTGTCACTCTAAGTCCAGAACCCCTTCCCCTCCAAAAACCCCCAAAACATTTAACGCTGAACAAAAAGGGAGATGTAGGACTATTATATGCTATATGGCTATTGTCTATCCTCCAAACTTTTATAGTTTTTTAATTAAGCACGATTTACCACAAGCAGAATGGACCTTGTCACTTTACATACAGTGACTTCTGTAGTTCATGATCCAAGCTTGTCATATTGAAATCTGAGACAATGTGCTTGCTTACCTCCGCCTACGTGGCCACTTAGCGTGTTCCTGTCACTGTCAAGTCTGACCTGTTGAGCGATGCTAGCGGAGGATGGTGTTTCTTTCTCCACGTACATTATATCACCTCCTACACCAGAACGATTGGCCAATAATTGTAGCTTAGGAGGCTCTATTAGTGCTTCTTGATGGCCTTATAACACCATTAAACCTCACATGTATCAGACATAAGCTTCAGTTAAGTGGGGCAAGAATGTGCCAAGTTTATACTTAGTCTTAGTGACGCCAATGTTTCAATACCTTTTTTATTGATTACAGTGAAAGCAGCGGCCTTATTTCCCAATCTGATTGGTCAGCCGTGTCAGGGTGTGTGAACAATTGGGTTAAAGTTCAGCCTCTATGTATGGACATTCCTGACACCATCGCATCTGTTGTCCTTCCATTCATATAAACCTCCTCGCTGACTTTGGTCTTTTGAGGACCTTTTTTGGATATTTGCGTCACACCCACTCCCAATTCAAGCAAAACTACAAGTTACCTGTGGATAAAATCTAGGCTGATCAGTACCAAAGTCATTCCTGCTTGAAACGGGTGTTTCAGTGAGTTGAGGTTTTGTTTTTTGTTTAACATTAAGTGGTTTGAGCTGCTGACTGGGATTGATATAGATGGTTGGATAAAACGATTTTGAAGGCTGCCACTTATGATTGTTTTCATTATTGTTGAAACAATAGATTGATTTTTATTTTTTACTTGGGATAAACTAATCAATCATCAACCACCTGTCAAAAAAACTCATACATCACACATATTTGAGAAGCTGAAACAATCAAATGTTTTAATTATTAAAATGTTGACTATATAATAAATGTTTTCATCAGTTGACTGTTTCAGTACCAAACTTGTCAACCATTCATAACAGATTAGATCTAAAGTGTGATGCCACCACTGCCCCATATATGTCAGTGTGTTATAATCAACTGGAGCACATAGAAGCACCTGCAAATATGTAATGCATGTTGTTGTGCGATTGCTGGTTCCCAGTGCGCCAGAGATGGGAAGCAGTGTTAGAGCATAATTGCAGTTCATTCAAGGTTAATACAGTTGTTACTCCAAATTGAGATGTGTTTATCAGAGCTGGATGGTTGTATTGGTAATGAACTGGTGATTGTTTTTTCAGTTGTTTAATATATATTCTGTGATCGGTCAATAATATCAAAAAACAAAGAAAGTAGCATAGTGTGATAGAGCACATCAAACAGTAAAAATCAATCTATTGTGTCCTCTGTCATCCGCAGATGGTGCCACTTCAATCTCCTTTCTATTTTGTCACGCTAATGTGCTGAAAGATGACAAGGGTGGGTCATTTCAGAGCAAAAATAGCAAAGGCTGAGTGCGACAGCTATGTCAGTCTGCCTTCTATTTTGTCACACTAATGTTTGGAGAAATGGCGACTGTGGGTCATTTCAGAGAAGAAATGGCGAAAGGTAGTAGACTGTGACTTTGGGTCGAGCGCTGCAAAATTTCCAAGATTGAATCTCCTACTATTCACTGTAATACTGCGCTGAGAACGTCATGTAGAACTGCAACATGCTGCCCATTAATCATATGGAGTCACATTAATAATTGAAAACTGAGCTCTCTCAAGTCCTGAAACGCCGGACACCATCTGGGCATTCGTGCAACAAGAAGTGGATGGACATTTTTAAAAGTGAGCATATATTCTTGAAAATTTGAATATGATTATTTTATAATTTAATTTTCTTGTGGTTCCAATA
The DNA here is from genome assembly GCA_036024295.1 of Nannoperca obscura. Taxonomy (NCBI): domain Eukaryota; kingdom Metazoa; phylum Chordata; class Actinopteri; order Centrarchiformes; family Percichthyidae; genus Nannoperca; species Nannoperca obscura. Next base: position 26,977 of record JAVQJL010099011.1, read on the forward strand.
TGTTGCACGTGTGTTAGTTTCATGCTGTAAGTGCACATACATGTTGAGGTCTAATAAAAGAACATTTCACTTGGTGTCCTAGAATCTTAGATTTCAAAAGTTTTTTTTTTATTAATTTTTTTTTAAATGACATTGAGCTTAAGGACAGTGATTCATTAGTAAGCAGTACAGGACCAGGCAGAGAAATTGCGCCTTTGAGTGCATGGTTGTTTTAATTAAATATCAAAATGACCACAATTAATCAGTTGGCAACAGGCTTATTGAGTTCTTGATTTAAATCCCTCACCTACTTTACCCTCACTTATTAAAGATGCCTGCAACAGAGCATTAATTGAAATGAAGATTGAATAACAGCCTGTGATAGACTTGTGACCTGTCCTGGATAGCTGTGTTCGGGCTCTACACGTCTGATGTAATTTTAGTAGTAGGACTTGGAATCGAACCCCAGCGTTTTTGGTACTGACTGAAATGTGTATGAGTATCAAAATGCCAAGTACTCAAACATGGCATTCAATGGCTGGTCAGTTTAAGTATGTTAGGATATTTTTGACCATTTGAATACCACTGCAGCTGGTATTCTCCCCTGGGCCCCAAACCATCTTCTTTTGGCCCTGACCTCGAGATAGATTTAAATGCCAGAAATATGAGAGCAGCATAACACATTGATTAATGCTGATTCATTCATTTTGTCAGCTCTCATAAAATGGGCATGGATGGGCATCAAACGCATGGCAGCGTATTCACTCAAAATGCAGAACAATTCAATGTACCCTGGTAATTCTGTGGGTAATTAAGGCCTGCTATCTTTCACTCTTTTCTTCAACTACATAAATGGAAAAACTTAGTTTTGTTGGTTCTGATTAGTTTATAAAGCTCACTGCTCACATTAGTCAAATGGAGACTCCTGCGATGCCACACAGATTGAAGCTGCTGGGGCAAGAAGCAGTGTTCTGCAAAATCTGACGCAGCCACTTCCTATATGATTTTGAGTTTGTGCCAGCGAGTAATTTACCATGGCTTAGAGAGCGAGCGACACTGTGTTTCCCACTGAAATTAATGAGCAGTTGGAACAATTGCACTTGGTTTAATGGAAGTTTTAGCTTGAACAAAAAACTTTTAAAATAACTTAAGAGTGCAGTTTTGTCATTTTTATTTATTTAGGCACTGACTCTTGACCTGAACTTTTAGACATTTCTTTAGGTAGATTTCCTGTAGTTCTAGTTCTGTTGCTCTACCTGAGGTTTCTTTCATTTTTAATTGTCAAAGGTTTTTTTGGGGGGGGGTTCCTTAGGATCAGGCGTCTAGGGATAGTCGGATTTACAGATTGTAAAGCCCCTTCAGGCAAATTTGTGTTCTTGGGCTATGTAGCTAAAATTGACTTGACTAGCTACTTATGCTGTAGAGTGTTTGATTTTAAAGGCTGTTTTTTTTATCTTCTATTCTGTCAGTAACTGCCTTTTTTATAGGCACTTTTTTGAGCAAACCTAGTTATGTTTATCAACAAGGCCATAACTACCATCAAAGCCAATGAGGTTATATTCTCTTTTTGTTTTATTTAACTTAATTGATTTATATATTTTCTGCAAATTTAAGGGTCTTAGTCGGGCTAATATTGGACCCATGACATTCCCGGTATTTGTAAAATCCTGCCATGGGCCTGGTTTTTACCAAGATTGGACTACTTTAAGGTCAATCCAAAAATAACTGAATAAATAAATGCATTTGCATTTTTCCCTCTAGACTTTTAATCCGGGTAGTGCGGAGAGGACCGTAAAATATTTTTTTGAAGGATGGTGAGGTTGAGCCAAAGAGAGCTTCAGTATTATCCTGGCCATGATTACAAACATTGGTGTGATATGATGTTGGAACATATTATAGAATAGATTAGGTGTGGATATTAAAGTCTTGTGTTGACAGTGGCAGGATTGGGACATGATCAATGTGAGGAAAACTGGTGCGACAGAGTGATTATTTTCACAGCACTCAAATCTGGTCCAGATGTTCAAATTAGCAACTCTGGCAAGCCTGTGTGGTCACTGCGCTCCTGTCGTTGGCAATACTACACCCATCATGCTAACAACTCTATCATTAAACTACAGCCGAGTAAAGTCAGCAGTTATATAATAGCCATCTCTATTTTCAAGTCCAAAGAGGACAGGCCTGGTAGATATTTCATCCCTTAGCCCCCCCTCTCCAACCCCGCACAGCCTCTCATTGCAGGCTTCCTCTGAAGTTTTGTTTTATTAAAGTTCCTGCATGTATGGCAGCACGATCAGGCCCCCCTCAGAAACAAGGGGATTATGGTGCACCCGGGCTAGTCTTTGAGAATAATCAGTCAGGCCTGTGGAGAGGCAGCCTGGTAATTTCCCCTACTCGAACTGCCATCAGTGTAGCATCACCATGTTCCTGCATGGAATAAATAGTGCATCAGTCAGCCTCAGCTCTTCATGCTGGTTTCACTGCCTGCCAGTGTGTGCATGAGTATGCATAGCCTGCAGCCATCAGTAACAGCAAGGCAGTCATAGTGATTTAAAAAAAGGAAACATTTGTTTTTATTTTACAGAAAAAGCACTATTTACATAAACCTTTTATAAAAAACACTAATAACTATAAAGTACAATATGTACCATACGGTATAACGGTTTTATTTTTTTGGTGCCTGTGTATTAAAGAAACAACTTTTAATACTGTAATTGTTCTTATTTTCATGGTTTCCTCCAGTTATGCTGCACGAAACCCTGACTTTAAGCCTTGTGCTTATGATATTAACATTGTTAAAGGGTTGCTGCTATTGCCAATCACACTGAGAATCAACACTCTACTCAATATCTGTTTGCAGCTTTCAGCTCATTGTTTGTGTTCCTGGTCCATATGTTGACAGTGGCTGTCCCGCTGGCAGTCTCAGATAAATTAAGAGAAAAATCACTATAAAAATGCATGTAATTGACTCCAAAAATGGAAAACCTGGCATGAACATTTAGGGTAAGGGTGCTTACCTAATGGTATTAGACTAACCTTTTTAGTATTCATAGTTATATAACAATGCTCATGCAGTTTGCGCTACAGAATTGTTCATGCTTGAAGCTAAATCGTACACCTCACTCTTTTTAGAAACACCCTGTGCTTTTATATATATATTTTTTTTGAATGGGGGAGCAGGTTGCCCTACAGTCAGTCAATGTCTGTTCTTTCTTTAAAAGTACTAAGTGGTATCTGATCTCTTTGAATCTTCACAAACGGCTGCAAAACCCCCCAACCTCATTTGAATTTGTTTGTCTTAATGCATTGAGTCTATAGAAATGTATTGTGGAGGGCCAGCCAAACATTCACTATGCCACTGCTTCCATATTTAGATGCTTTGAACCGCTTTGGATCACGTATCCTGGCCCGTGCATGACTAGGATTAGGCTGGCTTCTCTACTCCCCAGGTTGAATTAATCTATCACTAATAGGCTCCATACTGTTGCCAACTGATGAACTATTTTAAGGTCTGTTGGATTTTGCAGTGTGTCATTGCAATAATACACGATATCAGTTAAAATGTAAAATTGTTCATTAAATATGTATTCCTATCTTATTGGTTAATATTTCACATCCAAAAGCCAAAAAAAGGTTTGCTTGAAATTTGTAGATTAGGCAAGCTCATGAAGTTAAGAGCTGCTTCAAGTACACTATACTATACTGTACTATACATACTATAAATGTGTGGACATCAGAACATTTTATTATGTGAATTTTTAAATTTAGGTTTGGTTCGTCTAGCTTTACACTGCCCATTTGAAGGAAATTGTGAATTTTGAATCATACCCTTAATTGGTACTTCATTCCAATCCCCCTTAATTTTATTTAAGTGTAATGAGCTTTACTCCTATAACTTGCCGGTAACAATTGCTCCACATCAACTTGCTTATTATAAAACCTTGTTTGAGACTTGAGACCAAATTAACCAAAGTAAACCCTGCGGATTTTAAATAAACCGTTGCAGAGATACTTATCAATGCACTGATAAACAAAAGATGGTAAATGCTATGGCGAGCTACACTGGTGCCAAACAAAGCTGACCTTTTCTTCTAGTCACATACAATTGCTCACACTTCTCCAAGCAGCAAACTAAACCTTATGGCTTCCTCCCTGCACTTAGCCTTCATCAAATATTAATCACTTCCAAGACATTGTGGCTTCGTTCACACTGTGGTAAACTTATCCGAGCTGACAGAAATATGGCCTGAGCTGTGGTGCTTAGCACTTGCTAATTTATTTTTTTCCTCTCAACCCAAAGGGAGCGCTATCTACACATTCATTAGCATGATGCTGCTTGCTCTCTCATCTAGTCTGCTTTCAGAATGCTTCTTGAGCCTATTAGAAGCCATTAATTCCATCTTGTCATTTAATGGCAGTGAGGTCTTTATGAGATTGGAGACTAGGTGAAGATGTGTCTGAAAAGGTGGTCAAAATGGAAGCATAAATGGTAGCAATAATCGTAATTTGGTTCAAATGTACCACGTCTAGCTTAGTGATTTGGGGCAGTGTAGCCGTGAATCATTTCTCTGGCAAAACAACGTTTTGGAGAGATGAAGTAACCTTTTTACTTTTCTTAAATTTTAGTGGAACAAAACAAAGTCTTCCAGTGAAATCTGCATGATACTGTATGAAGATGAACCTTTCTCTGTGTGTACAAAGCTATTTGTTGGGAACTCCAGGCAGCCTCCTGAACCCCTACTGCGGGAGGCCATGTATTTGATATCGAACATGTTTCCACATTACAAACCATCAAAGCCCCAGTTAATAGATTTCTATGATATAGTTGTATTTCTTTGCGCTCTGTGCTAGGCCTCAGCTCAGGCTGGATACACTGTCTCCAAAGAGCAGGCGGAGCAACACACCGTTTCAAGAGATTAGAGGCTGGTCAGCTTGAGGAACCAGATCGATGCATCCTCTCAGGGAAAGGATTGACTACGCATTGATCCGGACCTAACAGGAGCTGGGGATGCACCAGACCGGCCGAAAGTAGAGTCTGATGATGGCACCGCACCCACCTCACAGCTTGATTTCCGAATCGCAGAAGCCAAGGTGGCATTCATGTGCTCATCAAAACAGTCATTAGGTGAGGTGTTGAGCGAAATGACTGACTTGGAAAGGCAGAGCAAAGGCAGCGATGTCCTGAGAGTTTGTACCTCCTGCTGGCTTCAGTAAAGGTGGCAAATCAGTGGGCAGAGTTCCGACGCACAAATGCCAGTTATAGTTTGGGTTTTATCACAGCATCATGTTGAATTTTTCATTGGCCTATTACAGCGGTCCGGGTACATTAGGGAACGTGTCAGATTTAGATCAGCTGCATGTGTACATTTCAGTTTGACCCAGCAACTAAGCACTGCTTAAAATACTTCAATTAAGACCACTTATGTTTTTGTTGGTCAGCTGTTGAATATAAATGTATCTATTATGTAAATATTGTGATTTTCATGGGGTCTTAGGGGTCCTGTCCAAGAAATCTCAACACTTCCTTCAGATGTTTCCCAATAAAAGCCTACCCAGACACTGGGGACGTGAACTAATTGCACAGGTGAACCAATTCGAACGACTTAAGTGAAAACAGTATTTCTATAACAAAGAAAGTGGATATCCTATCCTCTCAAGATAACAAACATATGATTTAAATTTTGAGTCTCCTTGAATGGGAAATGGTAGCAGATCAGAAAATAGGGAGGTGTCTAATCAAATGTAAAATGGGAAATATGCAATTTCTAGAGTCTACAGGCCAGCAGACAGGGTAAATAAAGGCTTCCATATGAGAATTAATAGTACGTAGCATGTTTCGATGCTCCACTGTTCATTCTTGGACTTGGCAACTCTTTCATCCGTTGACATGTAATTCATTTCTCCGTCCGTCACTTCCATCTGTACGAGCAAACTCATCACCTTTTGTGCACATGTCCAATATATTGCCTCGTCTTTTCAAAGGTAGGGGACAAACAATAGAAGTGAGAGAGTGGGGTATGTCGAAGGTAAAACTCATTCCCCTTTCCCTGCTGCCTGCCTGCGCTGAGGGAGTGAACTGTCTGCTAGACTTAAATCCAATCCAGTGAAAGGTTCCTTGGTGGTTGCTGCAACTTATGTACTGTACACAGTATTTTACGTGTTGCCATTGCTTATACATTCATGATAAATGATCATCGTTTTCTTTTCCGAAAACTGTAGGGTGGAAAGTTGGAGCATGGAGCACGCAAGCACAGTCCTCATTTCAGTCTTTCCTATGGTAATGCAGTAAAAGAAATAAAATAACAGCCTTTGCATAATTTCTCAATCCAATCACGACTCTACTCAACCTTTCACAACCAAACTGCCTACTTTAATCGCATTTCAGCCTACTGGAAAGGGCCGCAACATCCTGAAAGTAAATGTCAAGCAGCATTTTCATAAATAGTCAGATAAAGTAGTTGTGTAGGCCCGCTTTGTGAGAAGTAACAATGTTTTTCTCTGTGGGAAGTGAAATGTGAAACGAGCAAGAGCATCTCCAAATCTCCAAGGAAACAACAACCAACCAGACTAAGACGAATATTGTCCAAGAGAAACGGGGTGTCCATGGATGTAGTGTGTAAAAAGTCAGAGCTTTGCTGTATGAACACTTTTAATGCCTGCTAACTATAAACGTGCTCGATTGTGGATATGTTTTTAAGCTTTTGTTTGTTGGATATTGTCCAGTAGCATACTTGAGTATTCCCCCAGTATTGTCAAAAAGTAACCCTCACTGCTGAAACACTGTGATTAGCCTAATTGATTCATTGTTTAGTTTATTAAGTGTCCAGAAATCACATTTTCCCAGAGCCCAACGTGACCACTTCAAAGTGCTTCTCTTGTCTGCACCAACAGTCCAAAAGCCAAAGACTTTTCATTTACTGTCAGAAATGACAAAGAAAAGCAGCACATGATCACGTTTTAAGAAGCTGGAACCAGCAAATGTTTGACGTTTCTGCTTGAAAAACGTTTATTAATCGATTATTTGACTATCGTTGTAGCTCTACTACAGAGGTTTCTGTCCAAAATCAAAAAGACTTCACATCTTGTGATTCAGGCCGTATTACACATTACTAACCGCCTGTGTTTTGATTAGTTTCATTGAGCCTCACAGTGTGACTAAATGCTTGCTCTCAGATGTCATCAGCTGTTACTTTTTTCTGTATTTGAATGTGGTATTTTGTAGTAACAAAACAAGTCACTTTGTCAACAAGCTTCCAGAAACGCCTTTTTATTTCAAGGACACGCGTTCATTTCGTGGCCTGGTATTTTTAGGTATTGTGTTCGGATTGGACAATTCAGCATCTTATGAATTGCATCCATCTTCAGAACGCTGGCAGTGAACGTTCAGCGTAGTCATTGAACATAATTCAGTGCGTTTTGCAGGATTATCAAATATCAGTGTCCGCGTCTGGCAGTCAGAGATTCTGCTGTGTCACTGTCTGGTGTGGCTGGGCCTCTAGTTACTGTCTGTGTTGGCTTCGCACAGTGTGCAGGGATGAAGGTCAAATTCTACATTTCAGTATTTATTACCCCCAGTACATCGTTGCCTGTGAATGGTCAACAATATGCTGTGATCATTTAGAATCATACGTGTCTGTGCTCCTTGTATTTCCAATTGATTTTTCTGTGTATATGCATTTCTCCTTCCTGCGTGCTCATTTTTGCAGTTTGTTTGTTTTTCGTGATTTTTCATGCTTTCATTGTTGTGGTTGGTTATATTGCTCATCAAACATAACTGAAGTATATGCTATACTGCATAGAGTTTCACAAGATTTTGGCAGCAGTCCAGATTTGCACAGCGTACGTGTGTTAAATGAATGAAAGTAATGTAAGTTTTGACACACATGGTCGTCTCTAAAATGAAAAACTCTTGTATACAACTTGCAGGTGGTGCAACATCCTTGTTTTCTACCGTGCAGCCTTCTCTCTCTCTCTCTCTCTCTCTCTCCATCCAGGGGCAATAAACCTGCTCTTATTGGCTGTCTTGCTGTGAGTGTAATCTCACCAAAGTTGAGCAGCATTTAATTGCTATTCGAATGCTCCTGTTATCTTCCATAGGAAGGAAGAATTTAAATGCCTGACAGACAGAATTAGGCTTCTGTTATGTGGAAATGTATCCTGTAGTATAGCTGCTGCCCTCATAATTAGCCCTGCCGATGCCAACGGCAGGCTTATTGCAAAACAAACCCAAAGGCCTGATGCTGATGTGTGATGTGGATTGGATTGTTTAGGTCTGACACTTACCTATTCTCTTTGCAACCCGCATTATTACGGAGACTTTGAACGCTGACCTTGTCCACTGATTCAGACACTGAAGACGGCGGTTCATTGAATTCAGCTCAATAGTTCTTATATTGCCTGTCTCTGTCTGTTTAACAGAAGCAATTAAACTGTTAATTCTTGCTGCACCTCTGATCTAGTGATAATGACTGCAGAAGAATGGAAGGCATGTGTCCATTTCTTCCTTTTTGTTGGTTAGCTGAATCACAGGTACAAGTCGAGGGTCTGTCTGTTTCCAGCTTTGAGGGGTTTCTCATTCACGAAGGCAAATCAGGCCTCAGAGCTTTGACGGGACCCTTTTTTCTCATCCCCGTGGCTTTGTCAAGACTAGTTCATTTCAGTCTATTCAGGTGGACCACATTGTGCGCTGTCTCTCTCCGTCCATGCATTTCATTTTCCAGGCCTTTTGTTTTGAATCCTGCTGGAGATGAACCGGAGGCACTGAGTCGGAGCTAAGGCAGGGATTAGGACCACTCGTTTCACGCTTTCTTGGAGGTGGGCTAACTTTGGAAATGTCAAGGAGGGGTGAGGCGATACAACTCTATTTGAATACGTACCATAGGCACATCACGGCAATGCTGTGGAGCTGGGGATAAAGCCTCATGCTTAGACTCCAGTCGTTAAGTATACATGTGATTGACTACATGCTTTATTCAGTGACTGCAGCGCCTTTAGGCTGCGATATATGACCAAAAGTTTTGTCAAGCTTGAACAATTACACCCATAACTTATTGTTCAACAGCTCCAGTTCAACCCAAAGGTGTTGGATGGGGGTTGAAGTCAGGGCTCCGCGCAGGCCAGACTTTCCCAGACCAAGCTGGGAAAACCAGTTATTTATGGCACTGGCTTTGTGCATGTTGAAACAGGAAAAAGGGTCTTCTCCAAACTGTAGTATGATTTACTGACAGAAGGGTGTCCGCATGGTTTTGGTAAGTTTAGTGTAACTAATATATCAGGCCTTAAAGTTAATAACATTATCATGTTTGAATTTTTAGGTTGTAATTCTTGCAAATATGCGAATCCAGTCTGTCAGAATAAGTATAGTAATATTTTTTATACCTATTATACATACTTTGATAAATACACTTGTACCTGTCGCGTGCGTGGAGCTAACTGTATAAAAAGCAGTGTGTAAGCCATTAAAGTAGAACCCCTCAACAAACCACCATCTTTCTGGAGCTGTCTCATTTTAGAAAATCCTAGAATCTTAAAAACTTGCATAAATTGTCCAAAAATGGGTCTTCATTATTTCTTGCATTTTTGCCTTAAAAAAGAGGAATACATTTAACTCTCTGATGTCTGATGTCGCTGCCTGTTGCAAAGAGGCTCATCTGTCGTAGTTCTGAGTAAATATTCCATTCACATTTCACATTCATCCAGCATGTTGCATCTGCATCACCTTTTGTTTCCTTATTATCCCATTCTTTCTTTTCACCGGGAAAAAAAGAAATCCAAACACCAAATCAAAACAAAAGCTGAAAACTCTCATTTGCTAATCAGACTTGGGACAAGAGGTAATTAATTCTTTGGAATCAGTCAATAAATTTGCATAATAAGAGGTACCATAATTATGACTTCTGCTACTCAAGCCCAAATTTGTAATTAGAGATTTATACTGCATTACAGCAGTAAAGCCTGCTTTTTGGGAGCTGGTTCAGAGAGGAGATTGAGCATCCGTAGCTCTGGGATGGAAACGCTGGCAGAGCTGCGTCAGAATAAAAGCTTTTCCTCCACAGCTCTCCTTTTGCTCGGCCCTGAGGGGAAGTGCTGGGAGGACTGATCTTCTAATCTGTAAAGAACCAAGACCTCAGCTTTCAGGGGCCCCAGTCTCTCTCAAGTCAACCAGGGCCTCTGTTCCTTGTCTTTTTCTCCCCAGCTTATTTTCTTCACATTTCCATTTGCAAGGAAATCCATAATTTTTACAGTCCGCACTGCTGCCACGAGAAAGCAGGGGTGGAGCTGGAAGATGAAGGGTTGCATTAGTGCGCTGATATTAGCTTTCTGCTGCATGCTCACTCAGCTGGGGGACCTTGACAGGAACAAAAAAGAAAAGGAGGCAATGCAAAACATAAAATAAAATAAGGGAGGAAATGTTCCTGGGTGTCTTGAGATCGATGCCAGCTAATCATCCACTTTACTTTGCCACATGAGGTCAATTAAAAGACTCCAGTCATTTGGAGCAGGAGTTTTCAGCCCTGTGTTGTTACTTTCCTGTAGCATGATGACATTTTTGGCCCTATTCATGCTGTATGAGGCTCTGGAGCTGATGTTTGTATTTCTTTCTTTGGTATTTTTCTTTCCTATATGCATAAAAATCAGGTCTGTGCAGTGAATCAGAATTTCACTATTAGAAGCCGTGCAGTACGAACGCAGCCATTTATCGAATTTCCTATGAGGTGTGATTAAATATCATAAAAATGTCACGTAGGGTGGTGCATTTTATGTGTGCCAACATATTACAGTACAACATTCTAATGACATTCATCACCCTCGCTGTTGGGCTAATTGGGTCGGGATCGCTTCATGTTTTTACGGTCTCAGATTATCATCAAACTGCTACGAGTTCATCTATAACTTTACGGAGAAAGGGACGAGATCTTCACCAGGCTTAAATGCGCAGAGCAAGCTGCATTCGATTGTCTCGCGTCCTCTCTCCAGGAATTTCTCTTACTCTATTTTTCACCTCCTGTACACTTTTCTCTTCTGCTGTGACAGTGTTGTGTCCTAATTAGATCAGTTGCTATCAGTAGCAGAGCTGGTCCCAAGCTGTTGTTTTTGCAAGACACGTGTTAAAAAAATAAACATGCACTCAAGTCTGAAGTCAAGACAGGACAGATTCCCAACCGGGTTTTGAATCCAAACAGCTCACAATGTGTTCTTCCCCACATGTAATGCCATTTAAAAAAAAAACGAAAACAAAAAACACCATTGTAACACAACTTAACTAAGCTTCCGTGTAAGAGCAGGCTTACTATTCTTTGCGTAGCCTCGACAAATCCTGTTTGAATGTGTCTTTATCTGTGATTTTCCACTCTTATTTTGCACATTGCATTTGGTTTTTGTTGATCACAGAGGAGTCTTTTATATGCAATGGAAATCTGTCCTGCTCTGCTGCATGACCAAAACTCTTTCACCCTTTTTTAGAGTCTTGTCTTACGTTTGCCCTCCTCACTGCGTGTGCACTGGACATGATCAGTGCTTCCAGCTCTCTCCGAGTGAGCAGCTGGGGTTAACTGGAATTCTTCAAACTTGTTAACTTTTTGTACAAGTGCACACGTGCATGGAATCTGCAGCATGTACTCACATACTCCGACATGTTAACACGCATCAATCATTATATTTACAGGATAAAAGACTACAAAGGAAATAACTAAATAGGGGAGCGCAGCTGACCGCCTTCCTGGGATTTCAAGCATCATCACACGACCAATGCAGCATAAATTGATTGGCTGGATGTTGGGATCTGAATTTGGCCTATCGAATTTAAGCAACCTGAATACATTGTTGACATTTTCAAAATCTCTTATTAGTCGAATTTTTGATTCTGAATTTGTGAACATCGAAAATAAGTGAAAATGAGTTGAAATTCAGAGGCAAAAACGTTCAGATGCAGTGCTAGAAAATCACTAGGAGTACAGTAGAAGTGGCCAAAATGATGCAGTGTAATTATTTTTGTAATTCCTGGGGAGGTCCTCTTTAAAAGCCAATGATCTCCATCTTTCTTTCGCCTTTTTACCACTCATGATATAAAGTTCAATAATATTGAATGTACTATAAACCTGCTAAGTGGCTAATACCTCCATAAAGCTAATCTTTTTTCCTCAACATCTATTCAAATGTCATTGCCATTGATTTGGACTTTCCTTCGGCCGTGCATTCGCTCCACTGTGCGACTGGGATTTGTTCGTGTTTTCCTCAAGTATGATGTTTGTATGTATGTAAACCCAACACGGCAGTGTCACAAATAGGGCAAATACTTTCCCACCACCACGGGAACATTCACGATGTCGGCGTGGCACTAAATTGAACGAAGGCTGCTGGTGACGGTAGCTGCAGGCCCAGGGCTGTCGCTTCCTGCCAGGGTGGAAGGCGCTGAGCTGAATGTGGTGCGGACTTTCCGTGATGGAGCATTAACTGAACGGTGGAAACAGCTGGAGTTACATAACGGTTCCTGTGCATTAGTCTGCTCGGAGGGAGAAGAGCTGTGGGTGAAATGAATGCGGAGATGCCATTTTGCAACTGTGTGTCTGTGTGCAATGCTATGTCTAAATGTATCCTTTTAAAAAACATAGAAAAAAGAAAGGATGCTGTGATACTCTGCCAATGTTTGTGTCAGCAGGGTGGTGTGTGGGGTGGTGTTCAGTTTGCATGTGCGTTTTAGCTCGCTCCAGCGCTCTCAGGGGCTGATGGGAACCTGCACTAATTCAAGCATGCAACCTCTCTGAGCAGCCACCCCCACCCCTTCATCCCCAGTTTGCATCCTGCTCTTACATGCAAACTGGGATGCAGGCCAGAGTTGGCAAACCATCCTCTGCTGTTCCAGAGACCGATGCACATTATTCTGCTCACTGAGAATAGACCAATCTGGGATTTCTGACATTGAGACACATTGTTCAGATTTTAAGATTGAGATTTTCCCCTGGCATTTACCGATCACTGCATACCGGCACTTTGTAATGAATGTAGGCGGGCATATTGTAGTTTGTAGTTATTGTGACCTCAGGATCGTTAAGTTTCGACTCTGACAAGAGGAGGTTAGAATGTGCTGTTGCTCTCCCTCCCTGATGCACTTCATCAGGTAGATCCAAATGTTGGAGAAGTCGTAAAATAATTAATAAAATATTTATTCAAGGCCTTGCAGGGTTGCTAATTGCCTTTTTAAAAAAAAAAAAAAAGTTCTGTCTTCATTTGAATTCATCTTAAAACGCTGTGGTTGTTCTATGAGTAATTAAACTCTAGTTCGAAGTTAAAATAACTTCATATTAACTCTTAATTTCTTTTTTCAACTTTGTAAAATAATGAATAGATTTTAATTGTTAAAGAGCCCTAACTGTAACCCAGTAATAACTAAGTGCATAAATTAGAAAATAAAATAATCATAAAAATAAACTTCAAGTGTCCGTGTATGAAAACACAATATTTTGTATTTTAGGATTTTTTTTTTGCCTAAACTTTCTCCTTTTATACTTCTAAATCTCACAACTACAATAACTGTCCTAACTGTATCTTTTTCAAACCTAATTACCTTTTTGTTTTTACTTCAGCTGCCCTTTATACATTGTTTTTATGCCCGAAGGTCAAAGGCAGCAGCAGATGCCAGAGGTAATGAACCATGAAAACACTAAGATGCTACAAAATTAGCTAAATCAGCAATGACAAACTGTGCATTGGCAGCAATGAGGTCTGCAAGAAACACAGACCCACAAAGTGTCAACTGTCTCAGCTTTATCCATCACAAATGGATTCAAGGCAAGCTGCCATAATATGTGCAGATATAAAGTGAAGTGGAGCCTACTGTCCGATGTTCCTGCGTGAATTTGAAGTGTATGTGTGGGTGGTCCAGTGGACTCTCAGACACATGTTGAAACCTTAAAATGAATATTACATATCTTCTTTGTGAGCTTTGTTCGCTCAGATGAATCGACATCCCACAGGCCTTGCTCTGACGTAGCGAATGAAAAGCGGCGCTGTACAAAGGGTCAAAGAAGGAGGTATGCTGACGCCCTTGGTCGTCAAAAGGCGTTGGAAATGTGCGCTGCCGTGTTGGGGAGACATGTTGACAGAGCTTACAGTGCCTGGGTAGGCAGGAGAAGAGGACCTTGAACATTCAGCCATTGTGCACAGGAACACCAACTGCTTTAGCAACTTTGAGCTTCTTTCCCCTCAGAGGAGCTTCATTCACTCATCTGTCAGCAAAGGCTGTGTGAGTAGTGAGTAACGAGGGCAGCGTGGGTCAAGGTGGAAAACCCACCTGACCATCTTCAAATGAACCATGGCTTGTTGCCCCTGGCAACGGCGTGTTTTCACTGTACCGTCCTTGTCTCGGAAATGAGGGGAATATTCTGCAAGACTACCTCCCGCTGAACTTCAGAGTATAACATAATTACAACAGTATTAAATGAGATTCAGACACACACACACACACTGTAGTTTATATTTATTAAGGGCTGAAGGTTAGCCAGGCAGGACAATGAGGAAATACATTTAGTTTTACAGCCATGCTCCAGAACAGTTGCATCCAAATAATAAAAGTAAAAAGCTAAAACAACAATGGTGCAAACACAAGCAACAGAGGAAAAACTCAAGCAAATGACTAGGCAGGTTACAGATGAGGAACAACGGGCATCGTGTGGATGACTGACAAACGGCACGAGCAAACTTAAGTGAGACCTAGTTTAAAGGGAATAAAACAAGCCGTGAAACAGCACTGTGACTGTCAGGGCAGTTATTAAACTGGAGAGCAACAGCATGCATCTGGATTAATGCCTCTGATGTCTCTCAAAAACAGGAACAGATTAATTTGTCCAGTCAGAGTCTTATGCAACTCATTCCTACGTGGGTCCAGTGAAGTGGAATGAGGGGAAAAAGCCCAGGGGAGTGATGGCTTTTGAGGACTTTATATGTAACAGACAGCCCAGATAGTATATGTATGTAGGTAGGAGTTGAAAGCTTTTGTAAATAAATATGTTCACATAGAATTCAAATGGTTTTGTGTTGTCATCACCAAATAATAATAATGGTAAAACCATGATGAAGGTAAGTGTGGTTAACACCGAGAATTCCAGTTGGCTTTTGTATTTTGGTCATGTGATGCAGTAATGAGTGTTGTATGAACACAGCAGGCAACTGCTGCAGTGCAGTGGGAAGTAGGAGGTTGAATACTACATAAACAAATGTGAACGTATGGGGCAAAAAGGTTTGCATAATAATGGCTTTAGATGTTTGATGCAGACGTGATCTTAACACGACAGTTTGTTATAACCTATGGATCTTTTGCACAAATGCTATGTTTTTTGTATGATATTATGTGCGCACATTAATATTGTGCACCCAAGATGTCTGCACATAGGCTTAACAGACTTTTCTTCTCTGCTCCCTTCATGGTTAACAAACCTTTTATTGTGTTGGAATTACACGTAGAAAAAAATGGTAGTTTGGGTTCGTAAAAAAGCTTTTGTTTAGGTGCTGTATTTTCTGTAATTAATTAGCCCTTCCAAGGTGAGCTACAAACAATGTGGAAAAGTCGTTCTTTGTATGTTTTGTTGTTAAGGACATCTAGTCCTCTCTGGTCATAAAGAATGAGTGCAGCATGAAAAAGGCTTTAAAGTGATGTATCACTGGAAGAAAATTATCATTTTTTGCAGCCTCCTTGAGGAACTCCACTCGGTGCCACTTCAGTTTTGAAAGCAAAGCCCATAAATTCTATCAACACACAGCGTGAAGAGGTAGCGCCTCGTAATGTAATTTTTTACATTTTATTTTTTTATGGAGAACAAAATTTAGCTTGTTTGCACTCTTTCAAACAATCCTGGCGAGAAAAGGCCTGAATGATGAGGAGTTAACAGCATATCTGCAGGGAAGGCATTACTGGAAGCTGACTTCTTCAAACCTTAAATGGATGTTTGTGCTCCCCCAGAGTAAAGTATCAGCCAAGCTCATATGACAGTAGTTGTTAATTGAGCACAAGTTATGTGACACTAGCCTTTAAAACCTCATTCTCTGTTTCCTTCATTTATTTGGAGGCAGCTGACTGAGTGCCTTTTTAAAATGAGGCTTTTGGAAATGCATATGTTTAAGAAAGCACAACCACAGGCATGTTATTAGATACCAACCATCAGAAACTCACTGCTCCCATCTGTAACTGTTGACCTGCTACTCTTGTACATGCTATGGGGGAAGCTACTGGGCAAATTGGAAGCTGTAAATGACATGTCGGCGTGAAAGAAAATAAATACGGGGGTAGTGACTTCTGTGGCATCATGCTGTAGCAAATAACACTGGGCACCTTCTGGTTTGATGCACTGAATAGATAAATAAAACCATTTCCTGTTTGCAGAATTTCTCAAGACCGTGTCACATAATGCAAAACATCTGATCACTACGCACGAACAATAAAATGTGACTACAAATGACCTGCTCCCAGAGGCTGCAATATTCAACTTCTGTTTAACCCAGACGCAATGTTGTTATCACTTTAACATTCTTAGTCCTGAAACATGAGTTACCTAACCTTAACAAAATAGTTGATTTTAACTTTAACCTTCAACGAGGATTCATTTTATCCCAAACTATGTTCTTTCCCTTTTTATAAAGGAGTTTTGGGCCTTAACCTAAACAGACAATAACCATGGCAGATGAGGACACTGGTTAAAATTATATTTTTATATTGATGACAATCTGGCCAGTACAATAATACTTGTGCCAAATGCTGGTGAAATATGCAAGTGGCTGCTACATTTGCTTCACTCACCGGCCAGAAAAACAATGGTAATCTATGGAGTGGCTGGCAACATTTTAACATTCAAGATGCATTTGGATGGTGGACGAAGATCATTTTGTACCCTGAACTCAAGTGTTTGGCAGACCAACCGATACTCTGCCCTTCCACCAGTGCAGAAGACAATGTGAAACTTTCCAAAAATAAAACTCAAACAAAACCACCTGGAAGTTCGTACCCAAACTTTCCTTGGGGTGTAAAAGCCGCCTACCTACATAGCCTTTATTCATATTTATTATTATTAAAACATTATTGTGACATGCACACTGGTAGTTACGCACTGGAATTGAAGCGGTGGCGTTGCTTTCCCTCTGTCTGCCCTAACTTTTTTTTTTTTTTTGGGGGGGGTCGGATCACTTGAGGATAGCTGTTCCTTAAATTATCCAGCTGCTACTTTTGGTGCAGCCTGATTTCAGTTGCTGCTCAGTTGTGTCAATGATAAACCAATCTGTGGTTTTGAGAGCTGGGCCCTCTGCCAGGCAGCATCTTTGCAGTTAAGCAGCTCAGCTGAACCATGCACGGGACAGAATCTGGGGCTATTTTTAATTTACAGCTTCTTTAAAGGATCATACTGGATTTAATATTTTAGCTCAGTTACAATTGCATATCCTTCACAGCGACGTTGACATTTTTCCCACTGATTTTCATTCTTCCAGGTGACCACTAAATTACGTGGTTATGCAATTACGTACCAACCCACAACGACCAAACGAATACACCGACCTTGATGCTGTTATGCATATGATGCTTGAGGTTTTCAGTTGGCTTGCTAAGATGTTGGAAGGCTAATGTGACAACTAAGAAGGCAAGATTGACCAGGCAATAATGGATAATTGACTAGTTTGTAAAAATCAGCAAAAGCTGTCACAGTGCAGAACATTAATATTAAGTGATTGTAAGAAGAAATGTAATGTTTTCAATATAAGTGACCTAACTATAACGTGGCTCTATCACTCACTGAGCCTAGCTTGCAGTCTTCCCCCAACTAACCGTGTAGAAAACAAATCTCACATCCTTGTGCTTTTGCCTTTCACTGCAACAGCGCAAGGGGCAATCCTTGAGATGAAACCTAAAGCGAAGATGTGGACATGTAAATAGAATAGTAATAGAACAGTAAATTGATCCACCGTATTGTTCACCCAATTTTAATGTATTTTTTTATTTTTTGCAAATTACTGTACAGTTTACAGAAAATGACTGTTATGATGCATGCTCAAACAAGTTTTGGTGTTCTGCAAAGTGATTGTCAAAGCTTAGTTAAATGAACCAATGACCGCCGGGACGGTTGGCGATCAATCTTTAGAGTGAAATGTAAGTCGTTATTAATGGGCTAAAACATGACACACCAATGGTACGGTCCTTTCTCATCTATAGAATTGAAGAGTGACGAGAGTAAATTAATCTTCAACGGTGTTGATCAATGCCATTGCTTTACAGGAGGTATATCAGAACCCTCGCTGTGGAGTCTTCATAACGCATTTCAGAAATCAATTAAGTCAGGGACAGGGGCTCATTGCTGTTTTAAAAGCAAAACCCTTGAGTGACTCAACTATGGTATTTCTCCCCTTTCTTCCTGTAATCTCGTCATGTGTAACTGTGTAATCTCTCAATCTTTGCAAAAGTTCAATGCACCTGTAAACACAATTAAGACGTTTTCACAGGAAACAGGATTATGCGTTCGTGTGAGTGAAAGTTATAAATCACCTTGTAATATCGTGTCAGCATAAACTGAAGTAAACGGTTTCTAATTAGTGTTTTTATGGACCAGTCTTCAGCTGCCAAAAGTGCAGAAGCAGATTACCTTCTGAGAGTATGATTTGGAAACAATAAGCTATAATTAGGAGAATGTCATTGGGCATTAGCGTACATTCATGGAGCAAATAAGCCAGATATGAAATTTCGATCAGCGCTGCATTTTTAACGGGGAAACTCTGAGCTAAGTATCGGTTCTATAGGAAAATTGAAGCTTTAATAACATAATTTCACATCATAAAGGCGATATGTTTCAAAAGATTATGGGTTATGCAATAGTTTATGAAGAAGGCTGCAGGATCTACTGTATATTGTTCACATATTGCAAGTCATTAAGTTATCACTGACTTATGCAGGCCTTCAGACATATTGAAGGTTACTCTTACTTACTGCTCCTTCAAGGATAGGTCTTAAGTCTTCCGTCAAATTTATTTCAATGATTATCTTTATCCAAAATAATTGGGCTACACTTGTGACTTTTAAGGGAAACCTTTGCTTTTTATGAGATAATATGGAGATGTTTTTAAGTGTCATGATGTTGAGATTAATCAGATCATATTCTAATTTGTTGAAGGAAACACTCTTTATGTCACATGGGATTTTCTGTAATTATCATTTTCTAAGATGTAAATGCAATTGGTGACATCCATTATTGCTGGGAAACTCTAAATCAAGTTTTTACATGGTAGGAATTTGCTTTGGTGTTGGGTTCGGTTAAAGCACTGATATCTGCCGATGTAATAAAATATAATACTGAAGTGCCAGAGGAGGCAAACAAATATGGATGCCTCAAGTCAGCCACACTAGTGACTGGATGTTTTGCTGCAGTAAGATCATTATTAGCATCTCCAGGGGGAATAATGCACCACATTCATGCTGTGGGAGCAATCATGACACACATGGGGGGGGAAAAAAACAGGGCGAAAAGCACACTTGGCGAGAAGGAATGAGGAGGAGAAGGAGGAGGAGGGGGGGGGGGTGGAAAGGTCTGGGAGGTCGGGACTCGTGCATTGTTTCTTCGCATGCTCCAGTTCCAGCCGTCATCCCGGCTCTTTGTTTAAGCCGGAGCACAGGGGATGTCTGGCTCCTGGGCACTGTTGCCAGAGGCTGGAAACTCAGGGGTCAGCGGATTTTCCAAACCACTGCTTTACAGTGGGCCGCCATTCAGGAAAAAATTGCTCTACTGTACTCATTCAACAGGCGTCAAGCTCAGTTTGGGCTGTCACGCTCAGGCACTGCTGATGGCCAACATAATGGATGAATGAGCCGTCGGGCAACACAACAGTGTAAAACTACTCCATTACAAGTAAAGGTCCTGCATTTAAATTCCTACTGGGGTAAAAGTACAGAAGTATTATCAGCTACATATACTCTATATAATACATGCACTGCAGGGAAATGTCCCCATGGTCACGAGACCAAAAGGTTTGGAAACACTGTTGCAATCTTTAATAGATGTATTTCATGTAAAATCTTAATCTGAAAAGTAATCATAACTGTCAAATAAATCCTTTCATTTGAAATGTAATGGAGTAGATGTATGAAGTAGGATAAAATGGAAATACTCTAGTAAAGGACAAGTACCTCACAAGTGTACAGAATTAATTGTACTTAGTGATCCCAAACCCCTTTGGCAGGGGTGGAAAGTAACCGTTTCAGATAACTGATGCCATTTTAGAAAATCATCCAAATATGAAGCAAAATAAATGAGTCAATTTAATTACAACTTGGGTCTTATATTTGTGGTTTGGCTAAAATTGACAACAGCTTGCACTCGCATAGTTATTTTGCTGGGATGAATAAATCTTTCTAAAAGAATGGAACGTTTGAACAGCAAATACTGACTCACAGAAATCACCCAAAAAGTAATCAATCTTTTGGCACTTTTGGAAAAACACCCTTGTTACATACAATTAAGATCTCCTAATGCAACACATGAGTCTTAGAATGGAGTTCTCTGCATGTAAACAAAAGCATTGGCTTACTGATGACTAAATAAAGAATAAAGAGTAAATCTGCGACATTGAACAGCAGCTGTAAAATCCGTTTGTCTGAGTCTGTCATTGTTAACAGACAGGCTGAAAGAATGTAGTTCTAACAATCTAACTTGCAGACTCTATGGCCAAATGCAGCCACAATCATGGTGACAAAAGCCTTTTAGAAATCCGTGGTTGTCACTGTTTGAGCTGTTTTGGTGACATTTCGGAGAAATACTTTGAAAGCTATTTTGAGCGTCAGTCAGAAGCTCCTCAGCATGCAGAGGAAGGTGATGTTTAGATAAGCGACGGGAATCTGAAAAACATGTTTGGTGTGGTGTCCACTTCAGAAGTGGGATGCATGGTGCAGTCGACTTAAATGACGGTGCACTGGGGTCAACAGCCATGGCATTAGTGTATTGTAGGTTGTCTCTTTTGCAAAGCGGTAGAAACTATTCCGTCACTTAACCGTGATTTGAGAAGAACACTATTTTTAACGTTTTTAATTTGCTTTGAAAGGCAAAACCTTGTCTAGCATGCCTTGAGAAGAGGATGTGCGATGATCAGTAAGTAGTAATTACCCTTGTAACAAGAACACATCAGTCGAAATAAATTTACCCAATAGGAAAATAAATTGGGTAAAATTACCATGCAAATGTTATGGGTGATTTTGATGCTGTTTGGGTTGACGTTTTGGTCTTTTGCACAATTACTTATTCACACATCTGACATCTTGATTCCATGGGTTGGGTACAGCAGCGTGACTCGTTGCATGGATGGACTCGCTTGTGTAGTGCATGTACTGAACGTGGACTTCTGTGGGCTTATTGCAGTGGCACAGTTTTCACACCACTGTAAATTATCTCACACAACAACAAATACTGGTGTTAGCAACTTTTCAAATGACTTCCCTCAGGCTACACTGAACAGATGCTATGATGCAGAGCAGCTTTGCTTTACAATCCTATTTTGATGTTTTATGCAGAAACATGCATTTCTCTCACACATACAAACATAGCCATTCACATTTTCATATCTTGTAAAATTAATAAGAAATATGTGACGGAACTTTGAATGGTTAAACGCTAGATGTCTAGACTCTGTGAGCGTAATCAAAAGAAAACAGGCCACACAAACGTTTAAATTTTCCTGAGACCCTGAACAAACCCTTGACTGTACAGATGAGATGGTTTAAAGCTGAACCTCTTGACATTAACGTGATGCTGTGATGCGTTTCTTTGACCACTTTCTCTTACCGTATCTCGCTTCAGGAACGACGCCTCCTGCTTCACACGTCCAAAAGACCTAGTTTTTATGGTCATGGAGCGAACTGTAATACCACAATCCCCCATAAATCACCTGACTATAGGAACACATCTGACCCGTGGTCATACTGATGCTGTGGACTGGGCGACATGACTTGTAGTTGTAGGACTTAGCCCTAGAAGGAGACCGCATTATAGTTCAAACAGAAGACCGTGGCTCTTAACCAGTGAGAATTAAAGGTAATATTGAATGCACAATACCTCATACAAATTGCACAGAAATTGCCGCATGTCGTCTTCCCCCCTTTTTCTTCAGTGATTCTTGGACAGGAAGGGTTTTTATGGATTGGTCCACTACACTACGAAGCTGAGGTTATGTCGGGGCCAGTCATGTCGGCACTCGTCATCTTACTCTTCACTTGCGCTAGTTCATGCCCAGACTGACCCCACTGCTACATCCAGACACTCAGACTGTCTCAGTGCCTGAC
Source organism: Nannoperca obscura (assembly GCA_036024295.1). Lineage (NCBI taxonomy): Eukaryota > Metazoa > Chordata > Actinopteri > Centrarchiformes > Percichthyidae > Nannoperca > Nannoperca obscura. Next base: position 49,253 of record JAVQJL010099011.1, read on the forward strand.
GCAGTGCTTCCCTCTACTATTAACATTCTGATTGCTGTCTTGTTTCGTTTGCTTGGCCAAGCACTGTATTTCCAAAAAGAGCCTGGCCTCAGAGCTGACCTTTTCGTTTGCAGAAACAGAGCAATCATTCACAGATCACACTACTAAGTGTAAAATATCCAAACTGTTTGATATTGCAGGCCTAATGAAATGACTCGCACTTCTTTGCTGCAATTATAGGAAAAGGTCAGTGCCATAACTGATGGTGAGCTTCAGCATGATTGTCCTACTTCACATTATCCAGTGCTTGGCCCATAAAAATATCAGTTTTGGCCATATTGTGTGACATTTTGTCAGTGGGTATTTTTCACACTATCAGAAATAACTAATTTGTGGTGGATGCTCAGTTTGGAGTTTACTTTGAAATGAGTATTTTATGGTACATTTGGTTTAGTTATAATTCAGACGTTTATGAGTTTGAGGGATATTAGTGGGCCTCAGACCGTGACTGGGGAAATTACCCGTACTTGTAATTTTGTATTTCTTTGCAAATGTATCCCATTAAATCAATGGAAAGAGGAGAGTAGGCAAAATAAATTGCATTTTGCAATAGCACAAAAGTGGCATTTACTGAGGTGTATACTGATAGGTGTTGGACTTACATAATGCCGACCTATAACCTGTGTACAAAATGTTTTTTTTCCAGTAGTAACATTCTAATCACATTACATTAATGAGAAAAATAAAACATCGTTTTGATAAAAAACAGATATTAACGCATCTATTTCAGTACAAGTCATTCCTTATACAAAAAAGGACAACTTTTTGCTTTCAGGTTTTGTTTAGTGTTCTTGTTAAATGGACTAATATCTTATTTCTGGCTACTTTTCAACTCCCACAGACTGCTGACTCCAATGTACGTCATACTGCTCGCTGTCGTTTCTGATGGCCTTTTAGTGTGTTTTGTTTTTTCCCATCGCGGTATCGCAGATGTCTTCATCCACAGCAGCCACACGTTGTTTTTTGTTGGCCACCCAGTGGCGGCGAGGCGGGTGGTGTTGGACACATCAATGCGAAACCCCAGCGCTGATGACGGTTGTCAGTCAACTCATGGTGGTAAACGATCATATTTCTGTCACCACGTATGCAGGCTGAGAGAGAAGTCGCTACATGTTTTATTCCGGATGTCATTACGATCGGTGGATACGATAGTCTGATAGTCTGAATCCACCACACTTGTTAAACCGTGAGGTCTCATTTTCTATTCATGCACATGGAAGACAACTTTGTCCGAGCTGACCTTAGAAAATGGAAGAGAGAGTAATGTAGTTAATTAGTGACACTGTTGAGTAAGAGACCAGAGTAGTGTGTGTGTCTTTGGCTCAACAACCATATACAGTAACGTACAAAAAAAAACTTAATTGGAGCACCATGAAAAATCAGTGCACTGGAATATTACTAGAAAACAATAAAGAACGGCACAACACATAACATGAAATACAACAGGGCAGATCTTGTGAAACTTTAATTAAAGACAGTCGGCACCTTCCAGAGGTCCCAAGTCTCAAACTGATGTTGATGGACGTCCTGACTGTCTGTCAGGCTCACACATAATGACCGGCAGAGTCGCTTTTTTTTGCTTCAGAAGGAGTCAAGATGCAGAATCTCCCACCAACACTAACTGGGCACTGCATGCTGCTCAGATTCCTATTCTTTCAATTAAGTGCACACTTGAACCTCACTTAGTGAAGTAATGCGATTACTTTTTCTGTGAGTGAAAAGCAGTCAGTTCCATTTTCCAAGAAACACCGGTTGCTGGAGAGCTATTAGTCTGTAGTCACATGCTGTTTCCTGATGATTGTGGATCGGGCACTCGAGGCTTACAATTCGGGGAACCGCGATATCTCTGGAAGGAGGGTACCATGTAGAAAATGTACAATATTAATTAAGTCGAAGCATTTAAACACTGCCAAGTTCTCAACAGCTATATGTGTGGTGCAGATATTTAACGTTCTAATCCTGCAACCATGGCGAATTGCACCCGCAGTATTTCACTCCTTGTCCTGATCAGGCCACTTTCTACATGGAGGGTTGATGGGTCTCTGACAGTCAGTCTTATGGTTTGCACAACTGGTCTTTCACTTTGAGACACACGAGCCCTGTTGACAGGAACGTGGCAAAATCTGTCAGAGCAGTTTGCCCTGTCCTGATGAAACTTGGTCAAATAATTGACTTATCAACATAACAATGTAAAGCACATGTAAAGCTTCTTTTAACTTGCCCATATGTTGAATCATGTCACGATCCAGGTTGTGATAATGAGCAGTGAAATTGTCGTCGCTTTAACATTCACCAGGCAGAAACTCTCCAGCGTGTACCCCAATTTCATAAATATTCATCTGATGCATCTAAGTTGAGTGGTGGCTCATTCGGTATTTAGTTATGCGCAATGTTGATACATGAGATGTTTAAAGAAAAGACAGACGCGGGTCATAATTGTCAAGTCTGGGACGTTTTCATCCTAACAAGACGGGTTTAGTTTCAGTGATTAATACTGCTAATATCATTAGTGGTCGTGGTGGGAGCTGTGTTCACAACCTTTTCTCAAAAGGTTACTTCTGCTTTAAGTGAACAAAGAAGCACGTGTAGACTTGAGCTGCTCCCTGTTTTTGTGTTTAGCATTCATAGCTACCTTTTGTCCACTGTAGCCAGCAAGAAGGGTTTGGTTTTACTTCAACAGGACATGAAATATCCGTCTCAGAGATTTCTGCCTCCACCCTGACGCAATCTTTTGCAGAAAGTAGCACCTAACCCTAGACGAGTACGGTGTTACCCAGAATATTTGGGATACCGAGATGGATATATCCAAACCTAGACAAATAAATCCAAATATCTCCATAGCTGGATACTACCATTTGCATGAACTGATATTTCATTTGAGTTTTTGTAGTTTCAAAACACAACTTCCAACACACAGGATCCTCTCATTTTACCATGGTAATGGAGATACTGAACATTAAAAAAAGAGTAGTGATGTAACTATAGCTTGATACTATAAGACAGCCAGCAGCCCCGTGTTACGTGTTGAGGTTGCTCGAGGTTGTGCAAGACATCATCTGTGATGAACTGACCCATACGGAAATGTAATATGGCCCTATATCAAAAGTGATGTTGCCATATATGTTCCCTATAAGGCCATATAGTATCACCTACATTCATTCTCTGGATATATGAAGATATAAGTTTATACCACATGGAATAGATGTAGTAGTAGTAGTAGTAGTAGTAAATAGCCACATATATTAAAAATATATGATGAATATCATATATTATATGGTATGTTACAACCATATGTGAGATATTGTATGTATGCATGCAAGTTTATTAAAACATAAATTGTATTATACATGCATAAATTATATTTGTTTGGTATAAACATTTATGTAAATATATGAAATTGTCCCAATTTAATAGGTTTCATATATCATTTATATGTATAATTCATACATGTATGTACATTTATTGTATTCATATTGAATTTACATATATTTCACATGTAAATTCAGTATATGTACACATTAGATTCAGTCATTCTGCTGCAGCAGTTTGTGTTTGGCTATAAAGGTTTGTTCCTCGCGTGGTGCGAGGGTATAATTATGATTGAATGACTGACGTTTCACCTGATAGGACCACGGTCCTATCAGGTGAAACGTGCTGATGGCATGTTCCATTCGCCAGTGTCCCCTGTTTAAGCGTGAACTAGATGGGGGAAGGCTGAGATGACGTTAATGGATGCCGCAGAGGGCTTAGACTGACAGATGTTGATGTTCAAGCTGCCCATGAAGTAGCTTTTTCCTTATCTACCACCTGTAGGCTTTCTGAGGAGACACGAAGGGGTTGTTTGTTTGTGTGTGTGTGTGTGTGTGTGTGTATATATGTGTGTGTGTGGGACTTAATTGTGTGTCAAGCAGTTGAGCAAACGCAGTTTTGGAGATGCACTTTATTCACCTTATAGTACCAACGAGCCTGTTCCCCAGGGTTGGTAATGATGAATCAGTATTAAACATTGTACTGTGGATTAGGAATGCAGCTAAAGATTATTTTTCATGTTTTTTTTTTTTTTGTGATTTGTTGAGTTCAAAAATAGTGGTTTAAAAAAAGCCCACAAATCTAAAATTGCTTTTTTTTGTCCGACTAACAATCCAGATCACAAATGTGTTTATTTCAGTCAGTAATATAAAACTGAGAAAAGAAGCAAGTCCTCAGCATTTGAGATACTGATAAAAACAACAGCTCTGCTGCAAGACTCCTCACCAGCACGTAATCCTTGAAACACATCACCCCGTCCTCCGTGACCTGCATCACTTTCAAAACGTAAAGTGCTATATAATATCACTATTATTAACTACTATTTTCCTCTGTCTGTTGACTAACTGATTCACTGAAACATTTCTTGATACTTTCTTGAGTTGCGTCATCCCCTGCAGGGAACTTGATTTCTGCTCTTGATTTTGTCAAGGTTACAGTGTAACTTCATTTTAATGCCTTTTAAGATCTTAGACATCGAGTCTAAGATCAATAACCCCTGATGAACTTGTCTTGGGAATGTAAACCACAAATTTAGAACGGGAGAGCCTGCGTTACAGTTGGGACAGGGAGTTTGAAAGATGTGGGTCAGGGAGGGTCGACTAATAAAAACATGATATTGTTGCCTTATGGGATGTCGAGTATACGTGAGTAACAACACTGGTGTGGCCCTTTTTTTTCTAGGTCTGTACATATCACAACGTTTTCATTTTGGTTACACAGCCAAGGAAGACGAGCTACATCTTATTGTTCAGTTCAACTTTTCACAGTCTTAAGTGTTCCTCCAGTGCCTTTTTTTTTTTTTTTTTTTTGTGAGCGCATACCAAGTGGAGCAGGAGAGAAATTGCCTAGTGTGGACATGAAATTAAACTCCCAGGGCAAAACAGCCTGCATTCTTACTCAACAAATTAATATTTCATTTCAAGCCACCAGCAGTATATTGGGAATGATTCTCTAAAATAAATGCAAGGGAAAAGGCAGGGTGTTTCTATTTAAAGCTCTATAAACATGACCCTGTTAGAGGCTAAGGCTGCTTTAGAAAGAAGTTCCCAGGCAATGGAAGCTGCATTTTGACCAGCGTTTTCCTTCCTGGGGGATTACATTCCACTGTTGATCCTGCAAAGATGGATTACAAACCTCAAGGAGAGAACGTATTTATTGACAATTTACTTCTGGTGTGCTACTTTATTCCAGTGCAATAGATAAGAAACCTAATGTTGTGCAGCCAACCAAAGAAGCAGCTGCCATAACAAGCTTTACATTTAACACTTAAACACCACCGATGTTACACATTAAACATCAGTTCGGGGGTCCTGGTTAGTACCTCTGGGCCGGCTGTATAACGTCCTCTGTGGCTCCGAAGGATCGAATCTGAGAAAATAACCCTTGATGATCTTGGCTTGGGAATGTAAACCACAAATTTAGAACGGGAGAGCCTGCGTTACAGTTGGGACAGGGAGTTTGAAAGATGTGGGTCAGGGAGGGTCGACTAATAAGAACATGTTGTTGTTGCCTTATGGGATGTGATTGCAGCTTGAGATATACTAGTCTGAATATCTTGACCTCTGCTGCACAGATTTCTCCGACTCAAATGCAATGCAACATCATTGCAGTACCTTTTGAATAGTGCTATCAATTAAAGTATTGTTTTCATGATTAATCTCAAATGTATGAGGGAATTGTTCACTACACCACCTTCTTGGGTTAGAAGTGTTGAGATAATGAGTGTAATTTATGCCTTTGAACACAAGCGCCTGAATCTAATCAACAGATTGCCACGAAACTTGGTGAGCACATTAAAGTATCCAAATTGTCTGGATTTTAGTGTCCCCTGATCCTTGCTTTAGCATCAGCCACGGGACAAACTACACGGATCGTTCCAAGAATAACAAAATCTTCAGTGTATTGTTTTTTTGTTTTTTTTCTGGTGGCAGCCGGCATCACTTTAGACTTGTTGGTTGATTTGCTGAGAAGTTTAGTTCCTTCTTTTAGGGTCACACAGGTCAGATAGTGGATGGTTGGGGTAGTGCAACATATCATTTTGAATTAACATCATAGACAGAATGGACCATCATTAAATGATTTCTGTGATAATGTGATAGAAGCAAGAGGTTTTTTTTCTTACAAAAAAAGACATTATTAACAAACAGTTGAGCCTTCTCATAACTATAAAACACTCCTAGTGTGGGGATTATTAAGGACTTCACACTTCCCGGACTCATTCAGTGAAGTGCATCCTGCTTGCATGTGTGGCTGTTTGTGTGTGGAGATTGTGAGGACGTAGCGTGCAATGTGTCCATAGTCCCAAAAAGCTCTTCTTCTTAAATTGTTGTGGCATTTTTGACAGCAATTATTTCCAAGCAGCGCACCGTAAAATTACCATTAAAATTGCTTCAAACGACATGATTTTATGTTGGTCTGATTCTTTAAAAAAAATGATATCCTCAATTCGCCGTTGCTTTTACTTCACTTGAATAAATAATGAAACCATCCTTCCATTGCACAAAGCAGACTCCGAATGAACCCTCAACGAATGGTGACAAGCATGTACAGTACCGGACGAACATCTGCTGCCTGATGTCAGACTCGTCTCAACTCTCTCGTGCTCTGTTACTACATTCACTAAAGTTTCCCACTTCTGAATTATTAACCGCTTTCTTTCGTGGTTGCCTATTACTTATCAAATCAGCTTTTTACTAGGAGTTGGTTTCTTTTATCAGCTTGATGCTCATTCTTGCACTATTTGTATGACGGCTGCAAAAGAGAACCATCTTGTTCCAACTCAAAACAGGAAAAAAAACAGGTAGAAGCGGCTGCTCAGTTTTAATATCCAAGCATACCATATCCTCAAAGGCACATTTTAGTCACAATACATGTGGATTAGTGGAAACTTAGCAGACTGCATGAGAATATTCTGCCATGGGGAAAGACATTTCATTGCATTGAGAGATTAGTGTGGTGTGTGCCTCAATCACTCACTCTTTGTCAGGATAAATATTCCCCGTGTCTGGAGGCCAGGCAAGCGGCCGGAATCAGTGCTTTACTTTTAGCCATGCTCGAGACGCTGCAGGGTCTCGTACCAAGTCATTACCGTAACACTGCGGGGGGAAAAGTTATGCACGGAGACGACTTCCTGAGGGCGCTCGCTGAGCCTACCGGACAAAGCCACTAGTGTGAGGGTTATTTCAGGTCGTTTGATTTGCCTGTTTAGCATGGGAATCGTCGCTTGAGCTTACTTTAACTGACTTAATCACCCTGACACCCTCCAGTCCCCCTGAATTTATCATCTTCATCCAAGTCCAGGGAGTGCAACTTAAGCAATAACATCACTTGGGCCAAACCAATAGCTTATTGATTGGCACCCTATACAGTAAGGGGAATGTTTTTGCTGTAATGGAGTGGGACAGTAGAGTTTGTCAGAAAATGAGGAGGTGTATCTAGTGCTTTTCTCTTCCCCTCTCCTCTTAAATGTCCTAGCTTAAGTTAATGAGAGGCAAAGGTTCCCTGGCGCACATTTCTAATTGCCCTCATGTCGGCGTGTGAAATGGCCAAGAGCGGCAATTTATCGAGTAAATCAACGTAAGAAGGAAGACGGTCAAGGACTGCCAAGCCGCTGAGGCCCACCAACTGCGAGCTTGTTCATTAGTCTGCGACTTCTGATGACCTGGCATCTAGATGATTACAATGGGACTGCGGGAAGAGGGGTTCTGATGACCCGCAGCAACGGCCCAGTCCTCAGGCAATGATTAACTGCTGGGGTTGCATTTGTTCTTTATTGCAAATCCAAACATTCATGCATTCACCGATACAGATCGCCTTAATATGAGAAATCTGTGATCAGAATGTGGTGAAACCTCTCAAAGGACTACAAGCACAGCAAAGACGGCGCAAGTACGAAAAAAAGTTGTTTTTATTTTTATATTGGATTTCAGCAGGCGACTGTAAGCAGCTTCGCTTTGGAGGCTGTTGAATTGTATTGCATCACACAGATTTGTTTCTAATATTTAGTCTACTCCATTTATAACAATGAGGGAAGATAAAAAAACGACTGGAAGTGAGTGAGTGTATATATATATTTTTTTGTCCTGATGCCATCAAAGCTGAAAAATGTCACATGTGACCTCGGGTGTGAATTGGCTGCTCAGTGGAAATCCTATACACTGGAGAAAATCAAATATTTTGCTCTGCTCACGATAAACCAAACAAAAAGAATTCATGTGGATTGTTGAAAAATGCTAAAAACAAAAAGGCTCTTCCTCTTTGTGGTGAATCGGGTGTGGAGTACAAGGTAATGAACTACCATTGCAATGAACAAAACAGACCGGGACTAGCATCAGGTTATAGTATAATAATAAATAAATAAAATTGGATTGAGTGTGAAGTTACAGTGAAGACCAGCCAACAAAAAAACTCTTTAAATCAAGAGAAATTACCGTCCAGCAGCCGTTTGTGTATTTTACTTTATCAAAGTGTACATGAGTAATGCTTCATTTGGATGGAATCAGGCAGACGGTAGACGGCAAACCGGATATCATTTTAGTGGACGAGAGCAGGACGGTTAAATTATGTGAGGCCGGCAGAGAGTACAGGCAGCGGTAATGGCAGTCTGCACTGCTGTCAAAGCTGAAATATTTAAGCTTTTTGCCGTCCTCTGCCACAGAATTTACTACCAGATGTTACGTAGCTCCCTCACACATGGAGAAAACATCGATCATCTGGACAACGAGAGGCTAAAAAGCTCTTTTCTTTTTTTTTTTAGACAAACATAAACGAGAGATGAACCAGGTGCAGTTCTCCTTTCACTGCCCGTGTTGGAAATGAAAGAATGACCTCACATTTTGGAGAGAATCTTACGTTTTGGAGGGAATTTAACATTCATTTTTAAGTTTGCAATAGAATATTAAAAGAAAGCTGCATTTTATAGCTATGTGCATTACCAGAATAATTACATAAGATATTAGATACACAATCATTTTATTTAATATATTTGACCATTACCATAGCAACATGTAGTCAGTTTGTTTGTGTTTCCCATGCCATCCAGAAGCTGTTGTTCTTCTACCGTCTGCCAGTTTCTCTATGAATGCAGCATAAACGGTGCGTATATGTGTGTCTGTGTCTCTGTATGGGCACACCAGCATCTTCATGTCTTTTCTCTTCCCCTAAAAGCACTTCTTGGCATTATGCTGCATCTCCTTGGTGGTCTGGTTCACATTAAATTTGCAATTCCCTTTTGTGAAAACAATAACCCTGCATCGTTAACAACGCAGAATCCTTTACGCAAATGCAGCAAATGAGCGTCTCCTCTCTGTGTTGGTTTAACCACAGCCTATAATGAAGGCTATCATCTCAGAGGGCAATACTAGAATGCAAGTCTGCTCTTTTTTTTATTTATTTTTTTTAACTGCCACCGTAGTAATAAAGCTGCTATGAGCACTTCCCCACCGTGACATTTTTTACTTCTATGCTGTAACTGCCAGTTAACTGTGCACTGCAAAATTAAGTGAAATTAAACACAATCAAATTTGCACAACTGGCAGTGGGGACAGAGTGGGATTGTTGGCATGGAGAAATGGTCCAACAAAAGAAATGAAAGCAGCTTGTTCTTTGTTGTTCTTAAGTGGGATCACACTTGGCAGAACTATAGTGTCAGTCAGCTCTCAGTTCAGGCTTCTGCTGTGTTTTCAGGTTGGCTTGCTTAGCCTTAATACCCAATTTTAAGGATAAGGATGGTGGTATTCTACATTTTTCTCATTGTAGATACAGGCCCCGTCTTCTGAAACCTGCGTTTATGCGTTTTCCCAATTTGCAACATGTCAAAATGAAAGAAAGTCGTATTAAAGCCACAGAACAGCATAAACAGTCAAATAAACCAAAAACAAATATATCACACAGCGTTTTGACTAATAATCTTTCCAGCAATATGTAAAATGGGAAACTCAGATTAAGTGGCGGCTGTAAGCATAAGTCTGATCAGCCAAACAGCAAGTCGACATGAGTCGCTGCCAAACAAGCAGCAGCTAGCAGCAACCGTTGCTTCAAAGACTCACATGAAGGAAACAGGTGTCAACTTGTTTCGAGAGCATGTTCCATTCTGGTGTTATATACTACTACTACTATTACAGACTGGTGCTTCTTAATGGTGTCTGTGGGTCTTTCAAACGTCAGTCTGAAATTATTTTATATCAATGATAAATGTGGCGTTTCTGTCTTAAAAGTCTCAAACCTTATTAAACTGTCAGATTCTTTTCTGATTTGTAATGTCAACTTTTCTTTTTTCTCCCCAATAATGAATCTGTCCCACTTTACATTGAAATGAGCAGTAAAAACTTCTTTAAAAAGTATTGAATAGCAGGTGATGAAAATTACAGGGTGCTGCTCTTAATGCATCTTCAGTTCTTCAGTTTGGCTGGGACTCAACCAAACCACAAAGGCAGATGTGAAAGTTGCCCGGAGCGTGTCAAAATGAGCTGCAGGAACAAATGAGGAAGGATATATGAATGCGACTTGGCAAGCAATGATGTAATTTGAGGAAAAAATAGATGCTAACGTTTTTTTTCTCTGCAGGTTTACAAAAGCCTGGAAAAAAAGCCATGAATGAATATATCCTCTTAAAGGTGATTTGTATCAGCTTGTGCATTTCTAGAGAAGGTAGGAAGGCTTGTAGTGATTGTTGATAGAAAGAGCTTGTGTTCTGTGACAAGCAAGGACAATAAGGAAGTATCCTTGTATCACAAGTCTGCATGTGAATGGCAAGAGCTGTTATCCTTAAATTGAGAAGACCAAATATGCATAATGTAGCGTATTGTCAGCGAGGCATATTCATTAAGCGACACAGCACAGCAACAATAGAGGAACAACTCAAATTCAACATTAGCACATTGGCAAACAATGGGCTTGTTGAGAAAAGGTAATGGAGCCAGCAGAATTGCATAAAGGATGGAGATAAAGTGGCAGTGTAGTTAAAATGCAAAAGCACCGGAGCCACCAGTGACAGAGAAGACATCCGGTATCGCAGGAAGAGTGCGGACAAGACTTGTGCAGATAACACGGTGAACGCTATTCTGATGTGTCTATTCAGCAGCAGTGGCAGGAAAAAATGTTTTCTGTAGCAAAAAGGGAAAAAAAACTTAAATCTTAAAGTTGCATTGATTGTTAGTTTTGGCCACTTGGGGGCAGCAGATAAAGTTGAAACAAAGACATGTATTCACTTTATAAAGTTTTTATAGCGAACATGTTGGCAAACAATTGTTAATATACGTCCAGCAGACGACTAACAACATTGGTGTTCCTGTGGCATAATGTTTCCAACTAGAATACTCCAGCTATTTCATATTGCTCCTCCGCGAAGGAGCTTGCGAGATAAGTCCCCCCCCCCACCCCCCCACCCCAAAAAAAATGCAGCAAAGGATACCCTCAGCCTAGTTTCAAGTCGAACTTCAAATACGCCTCCGTGAACGTGATTAATCCCAGTTATTTCTTGGAGACAACAAATTGAAAAAGTAGTATTCCATTTGACTAATAAATTGACCGTGACGCGTCAAATTGTTGGCGGCATTTTCAAGTAAAGTTAAGGGTGTCTGCTTAAGTTGCCAATTCAAAAAAACAGCTTCTTAAACTTTACAGATGAAATTTCATTAAAACTTTTGTACGGCACCTGTAAACTTGGCGTCATCTGTGGTTTTGTTTTCCGTGGCGGTGTCTTTGCTGTGATTCCATGCCAGAATTTAAAACATCTCTTCAAAATTTCTGGGCTTATTTTGCCAGCTGTCTGCCTGTAATTTGTACAGTGATTCTGCTGAGCGCTACAGAGCTCTGGGAGCTGAACCTTCATCAATACACAATGCAAACAAAAAATGTAAGCCTGATGCCTGGAAAGCTAAATGCAGAAACACCACGGCAATGAAAGCTTTATAAGAAATAGGTGTAAAATAAAATTCTTCCAGATTATGCAAACGATACCTCCATTCAAAACCAATGCCACTATTTCATCCATAAAGGAAACAAAGTGGATTTTCATGACAATAAAAAAGCGAGTATGCATTAAGGCCAGGCTGTTAAATCCATCTATTCCATTCCTGCCATTTTGTCCAGGACTCATGCTGAAGCGGTCACTCATGCATGTCTGCCCTAACACATCATTGCAGATCAAAGCATGGCTGGGTTATGTAAAGCTGAAGGGGCTAATAGAGTGACCACATCCAATACAAAATGTATTACTGTGCATTTGCTTCTGACAGGGATTGATGGGTTACATTACCCAACGAAATCGGGGGTTTCTGCTACGCAGGCATAGTTACTATAATACAGCCCCCATGCTGGAGACTCTTCTTGTCCTACTTGAGCACAAAGGATGGCTAGATTTGAGCAGTTGGAAAGCGCTAAGTGGAGGCGTTCCTCTGATTTTTCTTTCCACTATGTGCAAGAAAAATAGGACCATAACACCACGTACTGGGAAATTTACATTTAACAAATGTACATTCACGGTTATAGTTCATTTTGCTTTGACTTCATTGTTGATTATTTTGCCCATCTTTACCCATCAGTAGTGACGGTCATCCTGTCCTGTTCATTTTCAGTTGACACGGATGTTGTGCTCGTGGTCGCTAGGAGTAGTTTATGTCTGTCCTGGCCTAAGAAGAACTTTGCTGGTTTAAAGATCGGTTATTTCTTCAAGTAGACTAATGACAACTGTTTCTCTCACAATTTTTTATGGATGTAGAAAATTGATGTCCCCATGCTGACTCCCTCCTACAAAGCTCTGATTTGTGGGTTGTTTCTCCAAGAAACAGCCATCAGTGGGCACAACACCAGACACTGTTTCAGTCACTGAACAATCTGGAGATGGGCAACAATTCAGAGGTCTGGAACCAGGGTATCTTTACACACTATGACTATAAAGTAGAGGATGATGGAAGATCCAACATCAAACCGCTCATTTGATGAGGCTTTTACCTGTATGCGTTTTTCAAGCTTGCATCCACTTTCACTCGCACTCCATTTTCCCTCACATGTACTTCTCCCATGCATAGATGAGTTTTATTTTGTGTTCTCCCAGACAACTTGAGGTGTTTTATTTTGCTCTCCCCATGTCAGGCAAGTAAAGGGGGCGTCACTACAGCTTAGGCAGCTATCACATGAGACTGGCATTTTGGGCAAGGAGCAGAAGACATTATGGGTTACCTAACATTTTAAAATGTGCTGTCGGAGGAGAAAGTGCTCGAGTCCACTGCTGAGGGACTGCGACAAAGAGTGGCAGTTGTGATGATAAAAACTGAGCCGAGGGGAGTCATGAAGTGAAGAGTATTTGTGACCCCGTTGCTGACTGATGCCAGCAGGGACTGAATCACTATGCTGCAATGACTTTCACCTTGGACCACGTTGACGAGTGTTGGGAGTGCGCTGCCGATGCCACTGCAGAGGAGTGCTGGTGTCTGACAGCGGGGGTCATCGAAATTTCCCTGAGTCGTTAACCGACACATATCGTAGTTACCAATCGGAACACGCAGTAACAGAGCCCATAAAGCATGCCACGTCTCTGTTGTGCAGCAGCAACTCCATGTGGAAGCACGGCGTGGATTCATTTTTCCCGGGGGAGCAAATCTACTGATTGTCGCGACAAAATAGAATTGATTTTAGTCCAAAGGTTTACTGTGAATGCTGTTGTGACCGAGTCCTTGGACAGCACTTTCCGCCACCATCCTAAAAACACAAACTGAAGGAAGAGCTTTATGGAAAAAAAGATGTTCCAGCTTTCCAGTATAGCTCCTGCTTGCAGAATCTATCCCAACGGGCGCTGAAACTGTCCTGGAAGATTGTAACGGCCACACATCTTTTCTAAGACATTGTACGCTGTTTTGCCACCCATGTGTAGTCTAGGATGGTTATAATGCCATTATGGGTTTCTAAAGCTGAAACCGTTTTCATGCATCAATAGAAATATATCTTTGAGTGTGTGATAGTTAAAAGCTGCTGGTGGCTGCCAGTTAGCAGAGCTAATACATGGGTGTTAGCTGTTTTTCCTGTCCTGTACTAATTGCACAGAACCTGGCTGTTATTCAATTGCTGTGTAATGTAATGGTACACGCGGCGGCTGATGTTTTTGGCGGGTATTCAGAAATGTTTGCTTTCAGTAGGACATGAAAGGGAGCTTATGCTAACAGCCAGCTAAACACACCCACTCCCTGAAGCTTAGGCCGATGTTTTCATGCTTCATCTTATTCTACCCTATGTTCTGTTAGGCTTGTCAAACCTCACGGGATGTGTTGGATGGTAGAAAAAGTAACCATGGTTGTGCCTTTTGTTACAATTTCCAGGTGGTAAGAGTTTTTAGCAAATACAGCAGCAGATGCCCATTTTTCTTATGGAATTTGAACATCCCAGCTTGATAGAAAACCCTTTTTGTGAAGGTTACCAGGGTGCACTGCATTGTGTCGTTGTTTAAAACCAGAGTAAGAGTGCACCTGTCAAACCATGTCTTAGAGCCTTGACCCAACAGGTTGTTAGTTTTTATGAGTTGCTGTCAAATGAAAGTCTATGCTTTTCGATTGGAGTTTGTCACACTTACTAAACTATGATCTCAACTAAATGGAAAGCAGGCAAAGCAGCTGAGCACTAAATCATGTTGACAATTGCTAATGAATATTCCAGGTGCCAGAAAGGCAGAGTGTGGAGCTCTACTTCCTCCTAGATTATGTGAAACGAGACCTCAGGTAGAAGATTTATACCAGGAATCACAAGCAGCTGTGTACTTTCCTCCTATATTCCACGGCACATTGAGAACAACTTTGAGTTTATCAAAAGCGCCAACTTTTTTCCCTTGAAAAATAAGTGATGCCTCTGGTGGTTCATAGACAAAAGCATTGTCACGGCATCTGGATTACACCATTTCACAGTGGCTCTCGCTTTGTTCTTTTCTTCTTTTTTTTGAGTAAGAAAGGAGAGAAAGCAGGAGTATAAATACAAAGAACATTGGCTGAATTGCAAAGAATCTTGCTGATGCCGCCTTTTCCGGATTGCTCAGCAGCTTCCTCAGTTTGCAGTGTTACTACGGGGAGTAACGAGGAGAGTGGACTCCCTCATGATCAATTACTCCACTTGTCAAACTCGCAACACCACCAACTTCTTGCCAGCGACCTTTCACCCTGGAACATCAGATCTCACCCTCGTTTTTGCTCTGTCAGCACAGTTCCCTGTAAACTGCTGTTGCACAAATTTGGAAAACCAAATGCCAATTTATCTCGATTAAAATAAAACAAGCCCCCCTCCCCCTATTTTTTTTGCATAACGCATGAAAAAACTCCATCGTTGCATGTTTAAAACCACATGAGGATTTCTAGATAATATGGTTTGGTTGTATGCTAAAGCTACAAGCTGTTAAAATGACTAAAATGACTGCATGAAGGAACATTTACATGCTGTATTACATTGCATGAAGTTACATAACTTTAGTCGTATGGGACAGACTGGACAGTCAAGAACATGGTGTAACTAAGGCACTAGAGAGGTGATTTTTATTGTTGAAAGATGTTCTAACTCATGGTGTTTGCCCTAATAGATGGCATCATAATCCTGTCTTTAGACTTCCTCTCTTTGAAATCTCTACAGGTGATTACATTGCGCACATACCTTGTTTTATAATGAATGGCTAAGTGTATAAAAGTAAGTCCTTTGTTGGAAAAATAATAGAATTTTCCTTTTAAACAAAACTCCACAGCTATTTCGTCCCAGCCTCGCTGAGTATTACAAATATTTAAACATTCACTCTGACAGAATGAAGCAGTCACAGTGTGTTTGCATTCAGGTTTTCCACTGGCTCTCAGGAGAGCCTGCGGAAAATAGAAATAACATTTTCTGTCCTTGTCTTCAAAACACCCCCTCAGACTGTTAATCGTACCTCAACCTTTAATCTTCATCGTTCTTGTTAACTAAAACTATCTCTGAAACCCCTTTTTTCGTGCTACCTTAATTATTACTGTTCGGTAGCATTGTCCAGGACAAACTATATGTGGCAGGGCTCAACAAAGATGGATGAGTTCATTTATCAGGCCTCATGTTTTGCTAACACTGTGTGGCCAAGTGCCCAGCAGCCCACGTAGAGTCTCCAGGTCAGTTTAACCTTGAGCACGGGGGGTGTAGCAGTACTGTAAGCAGCTGTAACCCTGCCAAGAGGCAGGGGCACCTTTCACTGCCTGCACTACAATAAGCAGTCGCTGTCAGTGAGATTCAATTGTTTTTAAATGGAAATGCCCTCAGCCAGAAGGATACAGTAAAGTTCTCTTTGCTCCAGTGGCAGCTACATAACATTTATACTATAGCTAACATGGCACAGTTTTCACTATGTTGTGCTACTAAAGCTAGATCCTTCATTTCCGTTCTTAATTTGAACGCACCTACCTGTAGGCTCCATCAAGTGAGTTCTTGTCGTCCTGCTACCAGCAGGCCCGAAGGTGACGGTGCCGGCTCGTCTTTCGTTTGTTCACCCATCCATCATTTTGATGTGGAGCAAGATTATTTGACACCCGGGGACCAGTTTTCAGTTTTCTGAGGCTATTTATAGTTCTGAGAGGACGTTGACCCCCCGACCTTTCTCAGGGCAAGAATTTAGCATATTTCTCAAAATATATCTCAACGAGAGAGATTTTCATGAACCATGCTGAGCACATTCGTGATCCCGGGGGGGATGTACATATGATCTGTAATGGCCCCTGGTTTTACCTCTGACCTCTGCTTCAAGAAAAGCTTCATCCAGTAATGCACTGAGTTGGCCAATCAAATGTGTGTATTCCTGGTTGGAAGACTGTATTGCAAACAGCATATTTCTACTGTTTACGTCTCGACAGACTGTTGCTGTGTTAAAATTAAATTAACATAGGAAGTTGAGTTGTATTACTCCAAAATTGAACCATTAACACAATACTATTTTCGGTCTCAACACCCTCTTAGGCTGTTCAGTGCTTCCAACACTCTTAATATGGGGTATGATGAATTTAGCAAAATTAACACTGAAAGTAGTTTTGCATCGTTTGAGAAAAAGTTTCATGAAAAATCAAACTTTTGTACTATGGGTAAGCATTATTTTTGTTCTCTCAAATACAAATGAAAATAACCAAATCCATGTCAATCATTATACAATCACTGTCCCTTTTTGTAAGATTGTGTGGAGACAGAAAATGTATCTTGAAGAAGGCTTTAACCATGAAGTTAGTAGCAGTATGGCAAGAGGAATTAATCAAAGGCTGCTTTGGTCTCTGCCCCTAAGTTTGGCACCAAAACAAGACCTACTCATCACAGAGCGCTGCGACTTATAGCCCACAGGCATGGTTGTGACATTTCTCAGTTTTAAGATACAGAGAGAAAATGCTAATGAAGTGGCTGGATGGAAATGTCAGGCTTTTTTTCCAGGAAGTTCCTCTCCATGTTTTGCGGTCTGTGCTTATGTGTGCCTTCGTGTCATGTTGAAGAGGCAGAAAAGTGACTACAGGCTGACTTTTGACTTTTTTTTTTTTTCCTACCCCCAGGGGCCACAGCAGAAACGCAGAGCCACAACAATGGCTGACTCTTTCTGCCTGGAAAGAGGTGGGGAGGTGGGGTGTGGGGGATGGAAGGGGGTGCTGGAGGGGTTTATCTTAGTCATGGTAATTGGTTTGCTGGTGTGGAAGTAGGATCATTCGAGAAAACCTCATTCAGTCTGACTCCCTCCCATTTATCTGTCTGGAAGGCTGCAGGGAGAAAGAGGAGAGGGAGGGAGGGAGTGAAGGAGTGCTGCTGCAGAGGCATTTTCATACAAAGGCTGGAGAAAGTGAGTGAGTGTGTCTGAAGGCTCAATCGGATGCCAGCCTGAAATGAAGGATACTTTTTTTTGCATCCTGCCAAATAGCGCGTACTTTTTCTCCCTCAGCGTCCCCCGGTGATGCCCAGTGGGCCTGTTTGCATGCACGTGTAAAAGGGAAAGGTATGACTTCAGTGTGACAGGGCGGGAGTGCAGTTGTCGAATCATTTCTCAATTTCAGATAAGATTAATGAAGGCGGAAATTGAAGCGCTCTTTTTGGCTCGGCATTGTCTTTAAGTGAAATGGCTGATTCCCAGAGCGCAGTAATGCATATTCTCAGCTTATCAGTACAGGTTTTATTAACTGCCGATGAAGCTGATGGAAAGACCTGTGTGAGAAGACCGGACTCAAAGACTTCTTTATCACTTGGTGTTTAACACGCCTGTTCTATTGCGCTGTTGCTGAGGCAGCAGTGTCCAGCTGCACCTGTATTTCCCCAGTCACGCACCATCAGCCAGCTGTTTTATGTGTCCCAAGTGGCAACCGCCATGGCCGAGTACTGAAACCACTGCAGAGCCCCTGTAGCTGCAGTCCCCCATGTGGCCGCTAGGTGCTGATTCAAAAAGTCTATGTTCATTTGTATTTCTATAATATATGATCTATATTATATCATTTGTAAGTTCTGGTAGCAATAGATAACTGCTTCTAATGTGAGCTATTGCCCATTTTAGAACCGTTGTTGGCTTTTTTACAACTTTTGTCTCATTTCTGTAGTTTGGCCATATATTTCTGTCAGGTATGATAACATTTCACTCACCAGAGTAAGTGCTGAGGTCTGGGAATGTGAAATCACTACAACAACTCAGACGGGTTGGAAATAAGCTCACACTTTAGCCGGATTATGTAAATAAATCACTTTGGAGATAAATGTTAGTAATATGTCCTCATTGTACAGGGAAACTGTATGAAGTCTGTCGAAGTTGAACCAGGATGTTGGTCTGTGAACTGTGATGGATGTTTATCTTGAACAGTTTGGTTAATCATCACCTTCGTTCTCTCCTACAAAGTGTTTGACTACCCTGGGTCTGTCTGCATGTGTGCCTCACCTTATTGGACTTGTGTTTTAGTGATGCTGCCTTGATCCCTGATCTCATCAATTCACTTTGAGTCCAATCTTGGAATGAAGGATATGCACACCTGCAAAAAAATGTTGTAACCAAGTAAATCAAAATAAATGAATGTTAAGGCCTGAAGTTTGGGATCTTTGGATTTTCTGGCTCCAGATCATGACATAGATGGTGCTGTGATCTGATTTGGATCTAATCCAGGCCACAAAACATCAGGGTGATGTTATTGTCTTGTTTAAAAATAAAAAAGGGGAATGGGTTCACAAATAGTTTTAATTACAATATATTTAGCTCTGATTCATTTAATCCACATTGTAGTTGTGTTTGAAGAGATCCACATTTTGGAGTAATCACGGTGAAGTGATCTTAACTTGCTTGTGGTGAGTAAACCCTTAGATTCACCTCCAATAACTAGTAAGCTGTATTTCCTCAGAGAAATGTAGCGAGACCGCTCACATGTCTTTTACTCTGTGGCCCAATTTCACAGGTGATCAGATATGCCCCTCTGGCCCACTCTCCCAACTGTGTTCAATTTGTTGATCTCGCTATCTTTCAACTTTGGCCCACCTTGCAATTACTTCTCCTGGCCCCCATCCCTCTTTTCGGCCCGCCCGTTTGGTTTATTCATTTACGTATTTATCTATTTCAGTTTGTTTTGTCATTGCTACATTTCTCCCCTCTCTTAAAAAAAAAAGCTTCTGAAATGTTTCACACAACACACCAGCGAGTCTTGTGAGGGTCAATGCACACAGATGAATGATATTGGAAGGGAAGGGAGAAGTCACCGCTGGGCTTTCTGTCTGAGGTTGTAAGGCCTGTACCATGCTAGTTGCCAGGGTGACAGCTAGACTCCCACAGCGATGCTTCATTAACCCTACAAGGGACAGTGATGGAGAGGAGAGAGATTGTACTAGCAGATTTATTAATTTTTTATCTGAAGTCATCTGTGCCACTCCTTATTAGAGGAAGAAACACAGCACTCGATAGATGAACATTAAGGGCATAAATATTGGAGAAGCCCTTGCATGCACATTTTTGTCCTGTTATAGGCTGAGCCAAGAATGGTGATGTCGGTCCATCCCTCATTTTGTCTGTCCAACGCTTTGGACTCGATCCAGAGAAAATTTTAGCAAGTCATTAACATAAGATGCTGCTGTTTATTCATCTGTTTTGAACCCGATTGACTTGAAATGAGCTGCGAGCTGACATTGGACAGACATTGGGGTTAGTTGACTATGCAAACTGAGATTTCAAGCATTGTTGCCGGACTAATATCACACATTTCTGTACGCGAGATGGACTTTAGAACGGCACACAAAACTACCCAGCAGTTGATGTTAACCATTACCATTCCTTGTCTCTACAGTTTGTTTTATTTACAGTAGTTTTGTATTGTAGATTGTGGTGAAGAAACTCGAGGGGACGCTTCTTTTTGGACTCTGCATTTCTGCAAAGTGTTTGCTCTGCTTTATTGCAGAAACAATCCAAAGCTCTTCTATTAAAGAGCGGATTGAGGGCTTGAAGGAGCCCATTTCTGAGCCGAAACGATGTCGCAAAGTTATGATCCAGCAGCACGTCAACACCCGAAAGCCATACATTATGCATTGCATTGTGGCGTACGCATGGCTGCGCGGGTCTATACTCGCCTAGATTTTGATGCATCAGCAACACTGCCTTCTGCTCTCTCTTAACTCTTGTCCATCACCCCCTGCTATTCATAGAGCCCATTAATGATTTATTGAATAACAAATAGTCAGTAATGGGACCGTAATCCGTCATCCTACTGCCTAAATGCTCATGGCTTCAAAGATGCTTACTTTATTTGATTTCCGAGATTTCCAAATTGAATTTCACAATTGGTAATGGATTCATTCAGTTTTATTGCTAAGGAATGGAGCTTGGTTTGAGAGCGGACGGAGGCAGGCCGACCTCTTTAAACATCCCCCCCCACCCCCTCAGTTTGGTGCTGTTGACGGATTTAAAAAAAAAAACTTTTTTAAATAAAGTTACATGATGTATCAGTTACAGAGAGCTGCATTGGAGTGAAGGCTCCTGCTTTTAATAATAGCAGACAGATTAAACCTTCTTATTTCTCGCATTCTTAGATCAATCCATAAAACCAGATGGCCTGTGAAGAGATATTGTGTGTGTGTGTGTGTGTGCTGTGGGGAAAAGCAATATCATTCATATAATTTTTAATTGGTTCCCCAAGGGCACTTGATCATGTGAAAAAGACAAGCTCTAAAGTATTACTGAGCCTCAGAAATGTTGGAGCTAATTTAAAATGAGCCCCCCCCCTTCTTTTTAATGAAAACATGTTGAATGTATATTTTCAAACGTTCCAGGCGACCGACGGTTTCCATTCATTTCTGTGTTGTGTAAAACTATTTGGTAGATCCGTGAACCTTGAGTTATGTAATGCATTGCAGTAAACAAACAAGTCCCCCAAATGTGTCAGTGGATGTGGATCATTTTAGTCATTTATTTTAGGATTTCAAGAAGTACTGAGGTCATGAGACCAAGTCTCCCCAAACGATTCTGACCAGAAGCTAAAAATCTCCATAATAGTTTTGGACTTTTCATATTTTAGTTAATTGGCTCCAAGAAAAACGTTAGGAAAAATAAATTAACTTGTCTAAAACTCACCAACCTAGTGTGCAAAAGGCAATGCTGTGATGTAGTGTAGATACATGATTTGATGTAAGTTGACTAAAACATGCAAAACCACTGGTGTGGTCCCTTTTTTTGTATCTGTTGTCACACCCCATACACACCTACTGCATCCTTGCTTTGTGTGCATCTGGCATCAATATTTCAGCAGCCAGTGCCACATAAAGAAGCAAACTGCTGTTGTCTTTTACACAGAACAGATGATACTGGAGCTTACAAATGACTGTGGGATGGCTCGCATTGGCCTTTACAGCTAACAGCTAACATATTGGATATTTTGTGTTTTTAAGTGAACCTAAGAATATATGAGCAAAAATGAGCAGATATATGTCCAACTGCGTGCACAGCAGCAGGTATTGTGGCACTTGTGGTCAGGCATACACATCAAATTTAATGACATCCCTTTAACCTGAAAAACCCAAAGCAACTGCCACAGCAGGTGGGGAGCACAGCATCCCATATAACTTAAACAGACCAGTGGGTGCAGGTCAACATGCTAATGCAGTTGTTGTGTTCCAGGCTTAAGACCCTACATGTACATCACTTTCCTGTGCAGTTCAGTCTAAAGCGTTCAGCCTCGGAGTCAAACAGTCTGACTGCCCTTAGGTTTAAGAAGTGCACAGATGGTTATGAGACTTGTGCTTGCTGTAATCCCCAGGTTATGGAACATAGTTATGTGATTAATTAATAAGCTCCACCAGGCTGAAGGTATGCTGTGGTTTGGAGCCAGGAAAATGGCCCAAACTCCCCGCTCACAGCAGGACCTGTTCCAAGAGGGCTGGAAAATGTACTGTAGAACCCAAAACCCCACAAATAAACCATCAAACAGTGTGTCACCAGGAATGAATAAGGAGCCCTTATTATGCATCTGAATAAATGATTCAAACGTGTGCAGGAGAGTCTAACTCCGAAGCTGTGCTTTGCATAAAAAAACATCATTGCTACTGATTCAGTCTGCAGGAGCTGGCGCTAACAGTGTAACAGGACAGCATCCAAATCCCCCCGCAGCTTTGTGAGACATGAACAAAAGATTTTTTACAGCTCACGCTCTAAAATGTGTGCTAAAGTCTGATAAAATCTGGAACACCTTTATCCAGTTCCCTTTACAATATACAGTGTCACTAAACAAGGTCTTCCTCATGCATTATGGTGGCATAGGAAAGATTCTGCACCCCAAATGGCTACAGCACTTTCATTTCCAGCTTAAATAATTCTTAATCATAATGCAGCTTCTATCCAATACAGATGATTATGCAACATTTTGATTCTTTTTCATAATTAAAGTCCTCTTGTACCCTGAAAATAAGTCAGAACTCTACATTTCCCTTTAAGGGCTGAGGAGACACGTGATGATTTTGGGTGGTAAGTCTAGTGTGAACGGAGCACCTTAATAATTAAATCTGATGCTTGAACTGGTCACTTAAATTTTGCCCAAACATTATTTGCACCAGATCTTTTTTAATGGAACATTTTCTGTTGAATGCTTCTGAGATACACGTTTGCAAACAGCATGATAATGGTGCTGTTAGAGCATTTTGTATTCTACAAAACCCCTTCCCTTCCTCTATTTTGTTCATTTGTCGGCTCTTTGGTCTCTGATGGAGACATGCATCGGCTTGCCCATGTTCAACAATCCTCTCCAATGTCTAAAATTCCTGTATAAAGTGTGATGAAAGTTAACATTAGAATTGCTGTACACATGGTTCCTGGTGTGTCTGCATACTGGTGACCACTGAGAACTGTGATACTGCATTTTCTGTCCCTTGCTAAGCCTTAACCTTCCTGGAGTGATGTGCAATAGTGCAACCACCACGTCATAGTAATTAGCATTTCTTCATGCTGATGCTACTGCCTTGAGACTGTAACCCACACTGTTCTCTCTGAACTGTTAGAATCTGCAGTTTGGTGTAGTTGGTGACATTTACCTCTTTAAAATGAGGAACTACAGTGCAAAGCAAAAGATCAGGCAATTACTGTGGAAGCTATGCGGATAGACCGTTAATCGTGACGGATACCAAGAAACACGTCGAGTGAAGAGCGGTGATTTTGCAGTAAACGACTTGAATCTCCTTGCAGTGCAATGTTTGAAGTAAGTGCACTCGTCCAAATATTACTTCTCTTTTTTCTTCCCCTGTTGGTTTGTTGGCTACTCTCTTCCATTTTTGTTGGAAAGACCTGAGTATGCTTTAAATAAACTAGGTCACACAAAAGCGCCTGTTTCTGAATGGCCACACTCGAAGATGGTGTGAAAAGCGTGGCATTAGAGCCTCCTCTTGGCTGCCTCCCCGATCCTCTTCCAAAGATTCAGTCTTTTAGGTGTCTTTTGTAGTCGCTGTGCAGTTAATTGTACGAGTGGAGACAACGGAGCCTACCTTCAGACGTCTCTCCTCTGAGTCGCTCGATATGTGTCAGACTTGGTGGTACACACAAAAAGTGACAAAAAGGAGTTGTATGAAGTATGACAAAAGAGAGCTTGAGGGGAGACGTTTAAACCGTGTATTTCCACACAGCTGCACATTGGAAAATCTGGATTTGTGCTACTATTGTGAGTGTTTTTGAGGTTGTGATTCTGAAGTTGTGGCACAACCACTAGAGGCTCGATCGATACATGCGCTGAGGGAGCTAGCACTTGAGGTCAGAGCATCAGTGCTGCGTTGGAACAACCCAATGAAATGCATGATTTCTCAACATGCACCACCCACACACACTTCTTCAGGATCTTCATGGATAATGCATGTCAGGAGAGAGGGCGGAACACCTGGATAGCAGCACCACATCTTCCACAAACTTTCTTGCTGACCCGTGAGCTCACCTTATTCACGCTGACATTCTATAGAAGTTGTTTTTGATTTTTCTCTTTTTCCCCGTCTCTGTGCTAGCTGTGTAAAGATGCATGGGGAATGGAGAATGACTGCATGTCCACTAACTTGCCTTCGGCCAACCTGTTGAGGTTTCACAGCCTTGGATGCTGCTTTAGCACAGCACTGAAATGAAATGGGCCCCAGAACAGGTTTGAGTAAAAGGAGGGGAATTTGAACAATTCTATTTAATTCTGTTTTATGAGCCACGGCAGATTCTCCTCACAACAATTGCGCTCGGCAGATAATGATGGCTTAAATATATACTCAACTGGGGCCTCGTAATTAAATGATTTGAAGGGGTATGCAGCGAGCTGTGATTGTGTGCCAGTAACTGTTTTGTTTCTGGTTATGCTAATACTGGGCATATGGAGCATACAAGAATTCTCCTAGTTTGGCTGGTGCAGGGAGGCAAAAGTGACATCGCTCCCGTTCACAGTGGTAAGGAAACAGTCCTTTGCTTGACGAAGGCTCCAAAAAAGCATGGCATTTGAATTGTTTTGCTTGCTTGAACTTTTAAGGGGGATTTGGCATGCGTGCTCGTTCAGTGAATTAAAATGATGTGAAGTGAGCTGAGGTGGAGCAGCGCCCCGCGATGCCGTGTTGTCGGAATATCACAAGAGTCGTGTTGATCTGTAGCATCGTCGTCCGGCACGTTCCACGCAACACTGTGAAATTTGTCCAGTTACTACTATTCAGATGACACAGTGTCCATAAAAAGATGGAAAGTGATGTCTCACTACGATGTTAATTTATTTTGTTGGGTAAATGTGAGCAGCTGGTTGGAATTTGTAGCTGGTAGTTTGCAGATACTTTGGCTTTGCCTTAAATTTTGCTTGTTGGACATATTTACACTGAGAAAGTCAAATGTTAGATTGAGACTTTAACATGTGAAGCAAGTTGTGTGTGAGCTAACACATGGCAAAGGCACTAACTTGGGCGTTGGGTGAAATTCCAGTATGACACCTTGTTACTATTATAATCAAAATTCAATTAGTTTTAACTTGAACCTTGTTTGCTGGTGACCCCTTTCAATGTGCAACTTTTGGGATGACGGGCGACTTGAAACAACTTTGATTGCTGGGTTCCTATATGTTGTATCCTCTGAAGGAAGACCATTGACAGTGCGTTCTTTTGTGATAAGTGAGAATTGGCCATTTCTTGATGTGATTGGTTGAATTTGCATCACCCTTTGCTATCGCAAGCTAGCAGATCCCTGGAGGTTCTGTTTGTCTCCTGGGAAGCTCCCTTATGTGTGACTTCACCCCATTTTCCTTCTCCCACTTCTGACAGACCTGGGCCATGCTGGCACTTTTTAAATGAAAAAAGCCCTCTTCTGAGTGAGATCAAATCACAGTGAGGCTGGTGCACACAGATCATCCCTCAGAGCTGCGGGAACACAGAGGTTTTTACTACAAGCAAGCCAAGTGAATTCACAGAGGATCCTAAAAGCCATGTAGCCTGTCAGGCTGTATTTATAGAATGTCCCCCAGGCAGCCATGTCCTGATTCTGGGAAAACACAATATAATATTTATATAGTGTGAACAGAACAACTTAGGGATCAGGCTTTATGTGAAGGGCAGATATACACAGTCTATTATCAAGCAGAGAGTTATGAACTCTTGATAAAATAGTGTTTGTGGCAACATTGGGGAGTAGAACAGCACCAAGGAACAGGAGACGAATGCTATACGTTTTCACTCAGGTGTTACAATGTCAATTTGCTAATTGGCTTGGCTCTTAAGCCTCGACATAACATCTCCAATTTGTTCCCAGAGCATTGAACTATACCCTCGCCTCACGAGAAGACACCAACCTGAAGCACAATTATCACATTTAGTGGCATTTATCAAAACGGGGCCTGCTGCAGTGACAAAATAGTGGAAATAATAGGTGTCAAGACTGAAACCAATAATATCCTGGCTTCCATTACATCAACGCGCATGATTTAATTGGAAGTGCCACGCTGGTATTACAAAATATGAAATATTGATATCACATTTTTTTGTGTCACTCCTCAGAAATGTGTTTTGTGTTTACCTCACCAGCTGCTGTTACCAAACAGTCTAAAGCCCCGCAGGCTTTCTTTCCATGCGGCTTGTGTTTAGCATAATAGGCACAGTAGTGCACTGCCCCGGCATTTTGCCTCTGTCAGCCCTATTAATCGGAAGTCAAATCACTTCCATTAGATTTCTGGGGTAAAGCATTTGGCTGGTAGGATTTGCTGAAGCAGGACAGAGGGAGGAAAAAGGCAGGAGAGGGGGAAAGATAGAAAGAGGAGCACAAGGCAGGGAGAGAATGGCTGCTGCTGATAAGCTGCAGGCAAGAAATACGCAAACCACCGCAGTATATAAGAATGATGAATCAGGGGTAATAGTCACCCTGCAGTGAATGTTGTCATCATGGGACATTTTCTTTAGAGACAACATTTACCTGTCACAGCATCTGCGTTCAGATGAGCAATAATGGGCTTTGTTCCCAGGCTTCAAGGTGCAGCTGGGGTGAGTGCATAGGGGGGAAAGGGGAGGGGGGGTGGAAGGGTATGTGGTTTTATAGGAAGAGCAGCCTTGGGGGAATGATTTCACTTTCACTGATTTGTGCAGATTGTGCTAAATGGGCCAGGTAATAATTGCTGGCAAAAGTAAAGAGGTCATTCCCTCTGCATTCATTCAAGTTTGTTTGTACTGATCTTTTATAGCTGGACTCAGCTGAATGTGTCTGTGGCCTGACTGGCAACAAGAAGTTTAATGATTTTTAAGTAAAGGAGTGTAGTAAATATTTGAGGTAAATTCTCTTTAAGTTCTGTTCAACTAAGCTTAGTTCAGTGATTTCTAATTTTTTTTACATTTTATTCAAGTTTCTTCCAATTTGCATCAACATAAAAGCACACAACAGCAGGTAATGTAAAAACGTGCACGTGTGTAATGCACCTGTATTAAAAACAAGTTTTGTCTTGTTAGTAATATCAATAAGCATGTCATTACCAATGATTCATTGTCATTAAGTAAGTAACTAGAACTCTATAGCTTATAAAAAACAGGTTGTATGGATTAAATATTTATGGATACAGTTTTTTGTAGATTGGTCAGAAGAAACCTAAAGATTTTTACATCTCCATACACGGCACGGAGCTTCAAATGATGATTATATTGCTTGTGTTTATATGTACTCTTATGTAGTTCTTCTTTAAAGCTTCTTTTTATTTCTGCTGTCACAACCCATCCAAACAGTCTGTTTGTTTTGATCAGCTTACACTCTGTTTAGGGGCTCCATATGACTAATGGGCACATTAGACAGCAGCCTGCAGTCCTTGTTGAGAGATTATTTGCCGTATTGAATCCATGGACCCCCGCTGGCCTCCAAGATTCCCTATTGCCCCGCTGTTTAAGCTCAGTGTTGACAGGTCAACATGACTGACACCGGAGCAATTGGTCATAGTGACCCATCTGGGTGTGTGGGAGCTGGGAGGCAGAGCAGCCTGACCTCACACTGCGAGGCACCAGAGCTCCAAGCTGGCATCCGAAGAGAAGGGAGCTTAAGTCTTATTAGAAAGGGTATTACATCCAAACACAGACACGCCACTTATTAAGACAACACTATCTGGGGAACAAAACAGGAGATTAAAGACCCGTCCCATTACAGTGTAGGTCACAGAGGGCTTCTTGGCACTCTTGTAATCTGGAAACAATCACCCATGGCTGACTAACCAACAGGGAGTCTGAGAACATTTAGTCTCCTTGGGACATTTTTCCTGCAGTGAGTCTACCAACTGTTGAGGGCCACAAAGGCAATATAGCAGTCAATCCACTATAAGTTCCCGTAGGAGCGTATTGATGCAGACCTTTCGGCTCCGGTGCACACAGCATAGAAACAAAGCTGTTCTGCCATGATTTATAAGTCATTACCAAAGAGCAAGCCTAACAGATTTCCTTGGCAGGACGTTCTTGTATTGCGTACCGGCTCGCATATGACTTGCTGTTTTGATTTCTTGCCTTTCTGCCTCCCGACACAGCTGATGGCCTCTCTTCCAGCGTGGGTAATAAGAGCTGAATGCATTAACCTTGTTTTCATTTACTCCCCGTGGATACAGCACGGGCCAACCAAGTTGGAAATTCTTCTCCTCTTTGGCAGCTTACTTTATCATTGCTGGCACTTCCTGTTAAATCTGGGGACCTTTTCATGACCTCCCGTCTCTGGTCTTGGGAGAATTCTCCTGGAGGTGACTGCAGCCTCTGCTAGGGGATTGGGACTTTCTCAGCCCTCGATCCATGCCTCAGGCTGCCGTGTTCATTGCTTAAAGGCCTCACAAAGCGCAGCTACCACAAAAAATCCAGATGGGTTTTGATTTTGAATGGACCCAGCTGAAAAGTGTCGCTACAGAGTTGATTTCCACCGTTAGGGTTTCTTTGGGCTGTCCAAGTTTCAGTGGGCGGCTCGGAGGCCCACTTTTAACTCGCTATGCATCTGTTTTTCACTAAATAGACAGGAATGGAACAGACAAGGAACCGGTACGAGGTGACTTGAGACTAAAAAAGATGTTGAAGCGACCGGAAAGATTTATTTCATCATCCGTCAATTTCATCCTTTATATTAGGTAGAATTTAAACACGACCTCACACTCATTTTGCCTTAATGACATTTCCCTCACAACTCTGGGAAAATAAAGCTAAACCAAACTCTCTTACTACAAATGCACACATTCTGCTGTCAAGATAATGAAATCTCGTTTACATCTAGAGGTTAGAGCAGTGTCACTACAAGAAGTCAGCCTTTTCCAGGTAATTGAGTTGATAAAATTTAATGGAGGGTATTACTGTTCATGCCTAAATAATTCCCCCAGTACAAACCTCACTGGGCTTGCTTTTACAGCTCCTCGGTTTACATATCTCTCATTCTACTTATATATTTGCATTTGCCTG
Source organism: Nannoperca obscura (assembly GCA_036024295.1). Classification (NCBI taxonomy): domain Eukaryota; kingdom Metazoa; phylum Chordata; class Actinopteri; order Centrarchiformes; family Percichthyidae; genus Nannoperca; species Nannoperca obscura. Next base: position 78,665 of record JAVQJL010099011.1, read on the forward strand.
GATTTTTATTTTTTGTTGAAACGAGCGTTCTTTAGATGACATGCTGTACAGTCGGTGCTGTTTCATTACCGGCGTGCACAGGATGTCTTTGCTACACCAGTGCCCCGCTTCGGCTCCCTTCTGTCCTGCTCAGCATTGCCTTGCATTTCAATACACGCTGGGGCCAGAAGCGCAGTTGGCAACCTGATCGTGCTTTTAATGTGCACAAGCTATTAATCAGCAGTTATATTCTAGGCCATGGGGTTTATGAGACACCGTGTTACTAGGACTGTGGGTTGCCTTGCATATTTTTCTCGCCTCATCACATTGTAACAGCTGTTTCGTGTCATTGGGGAAACTTTGAAGAAGATTCGATCAATGAAACCTGCAGACCCAGGTCTGTAACACACAGGACGCAAACAACTGGCTTTTCACTGCCTGCATGAGGACTGTTTCAATCTGGTAAGCTAAAGAGGTCTACAGATCCTTGTATGGTGGATCTTTTTCCTCTATGGTGACATCACATCTAGGAAAGGTTGCCATACTGGGATTAATATGTAGTTAACTAGTCCAATGGTAGAGAAACGGGAGCTTTAGCACAGATCAGGAGCCTGTTTAATGCAGAACCATTGGTTAACTTTAATTTGATTACCTCACTGTCTGAGAGTCTATTAGTGCTCAGCAGGGGCAAAGTGTGAGAACAATTAAAGCATTCACATTTAGCATTTCATTTAAAGCGACTCAAATTTCACAGTAATGAGAAAAATTGGCACAAAAGATGATGAAAGATAACAGACTGAGTGTTAAGTCTTAATTCCTGCTTCCTAGCAATACTTTATAGGAATCGGCCTGATCTCTTTACATAACAGTGCATTTCATTCATGGTGGTAGTGGTACCAGGTTTACTAAAGCAGCAGACCTTTGCACAGTGCAAGAGGATGGCAGCAGGCATCTCGTGTAGCTTCAAAATAGTGTGAACTGTAAGGCAACCTCTAGTCCTGTGGGTTTTATCGCCTCTATCTCATAATTCCCCAGTAAAGTCTATTTGTCCACCTGTCTCCATGCATAGAAGTATGCATAAACAGGACAAACCCTGGTCCAAAATGGCCCCATTAGTAGTCTGTAGTAGTGACTGCTGCTGGTTACGGGTACAGAAGTTGACCTGTGCTGTGCTTGTGTAAAGTACTCCCCCAGCGACAAGCTTTTGTGCTCCAAAACGTACAATCCTTATTTGCTTTTCTTTCCGAGTGTACATTCGCTGGGAAGTGTTGGCTTTGTTTAAGCACTAAATGTATTGTAAGTTGAGTGTCAATATTTTAAGTGTCTGGCTGAAAAGTAAATGACTTGATTACTTAACAATTTCTGTCTGGCATTTTTTTTATGAATAATGCAACAGCTTTGTAACTCCATTTGCTTGCATTGCATCTGAAATACCAAGTATACCAGTGAATACAAACATTATTTTAATTCTAGTACACCGACATGCAGAGGTGTTGGGTTTTAAAATACAACATGCATTAACTTGCTGAATGGTCAGTCAACTTTCAGAAGTAAAACCAAAGGAAGAGAGGGGCTGTAAGAGCCTTCAAGGGAAATCCCAACAGGCTCCATGCAAGTAGAGATTACAGTACAAAGGATCTTAACTCGCTCTTATGAGCCAAACTCATAATTTTAAATTTGAGATATCAAGAATATCCCACTTGCACAGGAAGAAAGTACCTAAATGGCAACTTGTGCTTTTTAACTGTAATGCCAATTTACTATTTGGAATACAAGGGTAAAGTGTGTTAGGGTATCTTTAATTTATATTTTCAGTCTAAAAAATGTTTTATACTGCACTTGCATGATTATCATACAGTAATGTAAAAACCCTTGTATAGTCTTTTTTAAAAAGCCAAATTGCTCTGCACAATAATTGACTCAAATAGCTCATTTGTGGTGCCCTGTTTACTATTAGAAGACTGACAGGTGAAAACATTACCTCCTTAAGTGAATGAGGTATCATCCGCATGTTCTTTCATCGTTGTGTCTGAGAGGGAAATGCAACGCGGAGCCACTTCCCAGATGTCCTGAACACGAGCGCTGCACACAGTCGGCATCAGTAGCTACAGGCCCGCGCCCGTGATTTGTCCTGTGTCCACTGCAAACTAACCCCACATGACCCTGGGAGAGGGCCACAGCAGGAGTCAGCAGACGGGCTCCCTCTCAGGGAGCTCCAAGAGGTCATAGGGGCATCACTCCAAAGTTTTGGCAAGGGTATCCTCCCATCTGTTGAGGAAAATAAGTGCTATCCAGTGATTGGCCATCCAATTGACTGGGGCAACACGGCAGTGGGTAGGCGGGGACAGACGGAAAGGTCCCTGCCAACAGCTGCATCCCTGCAGGGAGGGCTTTTTGGAGTTTCCACATATCCATCCTTTGCCCTGCTCCCAGGACAGCAGATTGTATTTATTACATATTTGCATATATATGAGGGCCCCTATATTGACAGCGCACACTGCATTGGGATTACATGAGACCGAGGACAGAAAGTGAGAGACGTCGTTCAGTGTTGGAATCAGAAGATAATGCAGCGCAGTGCTGCGGTTATTGCCGACACAATACCAGCTAAAGACGGGTGTTGCTATGGATTGATAATAATGCGATGGAAACATCCCATTGACCCAAAAGACTGTTAAATCATCATTATTAAATGTTCCTTGGAGGCTTGTCCCCCTCACTTACACATAATATATGTTGCAGCTTACAGCGAGATGTCTTCTGAGCCAAGAAAGTAAACAGGGCTGAAGTGGGACAAAGTCGGATTTAGTTGATGACATTGCCCACCTACTCCACTCTGAAACACAGTGTTTGTAGTGTCTGTGTGTCACACAGTATTTCAGGTGAAATGTTTTGAGATGCAGTTTAAGGAAATTAAAGACCTGACTTTTTAATCTGCAATAATGTTATCGCCTTGGTTTTTGAGTTTTAATCACTGATTTTTATATCATTTTTATTCCTGGAGTTTGTTTTTCTTGTAATTTTCAGTATTGGGAGTGTTGTCTGTTGTCCACACAGTTTTTATTCTTAGTCCGTGTTGTTTTAACCTTGATAAGTGAAGCACTTCTGGCTGCATGTTTGCATGAAAGGTGCTATATAAATGAAGCTGAGTTGTGTTGAAAGCTATGGGCTATGTAATCCCATCAGCAGGGTCTCTGCTGTCACAGGGTCTCTTCCACTTGCACTCGCCCGGAAAAACCTCTAAAGGAAGGCGTTTTGAAGCGCGTGCAGTGGGGGGGGGAAGCTGGAACATGAGAACGACAGGTGGATTGGCGTCTCCGGTAATGCAGGTGTCGTACTAAACTGTCATGGTGAAGAGGGAAGTGAGCCTAAAGGCGAAACCTCTCGACTTACCTGTTGGTCTACGTTTCTTCCCTTTTCATATGGTCGAGAGCTTTGGGGATGACTGAAGGAATGAGACAAAGAGGCGTCCAGAAGGAGCTCGGTGAAGACTCGCTACTCCATCGGGTTGAACGGAGCCGGTTGGCAGATCCAACATGCGGTGGATTTTCCATAATTCACCTTCAAATGTACAGGTCATGCACGTTTGCATTATTGCACATGCGCCTGTACAACAGCCATAACAAGCTGTTCAGTGTTTGAATACAAGCAGCAGAAGAGCCTGTTCTCATCAGCTCTTTTCTCAAATTCACGTGTGAAATTTAAAGATGGGGGTACAAGGATGAAGTAGAAATATTCCCTGGTGTGTACTGGTGCATGTCCATTCCGACTTGTTCTGGCAAATCCCAACCTTCTCGTGGGTTAAGTCTCTGTGCAGTCACAAACCCACAAGTCATGTGGCTGCCAGCATGATGGATGGTCACACAACCGATTAACCGTGTTTTCCGCTCGCTTGAATTAGATAGATAGTATTTCTGTCAGAGGAGCGAGTTGAGAAAGGAGGATTAGGACGGGGTGTTTTTGACTACGGCGTCGCCTCTGTTGTCTGTTCCTATTTTGTTTCATTCAAAGACAAACGCACACATACGCCGTCTCCTAGTTGTGTAAAAATTGCATGCCTGGTATAACAGTGTCTTGTTACATTTACACAGAAGTCCATGAATAATATGACACAAAAGCACAACATTTCAATACATGCGGAAGTATAGTTCCAGAACAGGAGCCGTCACAATAATATCAGATCTGGCAACCATTTTTTAATATTTTCCCTCCTGTTTTCATTTAGATTTTTCTTTTTTGTCTATTTGCCAGTAAAGGGGTTTTCATACAGTATGTGGATCTTTTCTTAGCTGACTGTAATTTTTTTCAATAAACACTGTATAAGAAACCATGAAGCTGCTCATTGCATCATGTTATCCTGAATTCTTTTTAATTATAAAGTGAAGTACTCTACACCAATCAGGACACAGTGTGGTAGTTTTCTCACATTTCTCATCACTCATTAGTAATTTCATTGTCGGCGTAACCTAGAAACATGAGCACATCTGTTTCTTTTCCTCCTGTTTCCTGGTAACATGTTGCTTTTTGGTCTGGATTTAGGGTTTGACCTTTTTTAGGTCTTTTCCCACTGTTTTTTGCTTTACCAATACACAGTAATATTACGGCACTGCAGGAAACTGTGGTTCCAGGTGATCTTCATGTCCTTGATAAAAGTGATCGGCTTCTGTCTTCTGAAAATGAGGTCTTGTCGTCTGCGTGTGTGATCCAACTAACCTGTCGAAGTCTTCTCGTGGATTGGATCTTAAAGTAAACTGTGAGGCTTGGTTAAAAGCTTTGTAGTTTCACCAGTTGGACGTGTCGGGATCTGGTCCGCACGGTCTTTTCAGCTGTTCAGAGCCTTTAATCTCATTCCACAATGTCAATCACAGGTTTAGTTACACCCCCTCTGAATGTGGCAGGTGCTGGAGCCGCGACCACAACAAAGAGCAATGAGTGTGTGAGCGGATGTTGATTGTTGGGTTTGAGAAACAGAAGTTCGACGACATAAAGGATCATGTGGGTCGGTTTGTCTGGTTGCACTCTTTCATGCTAAAGCAGCAGTCAACAACTAGCTTCTATTTATTCAATATATAAATATATACTCTGCCATTCATTGTACGTGGACTATTTTTTTTACAACCAAATGTTGTACTAGCACAAGTTCTACATAGTGCTAGCATCCTGCAGGCATATGGCTAGAAAAGCCCTTTTCCCCAAGCCATGTTATTTATCTAAGAGTGTGTTTTCTTTTCTTTTTTGTGCTTTGATTTAAAGTCCTGTAGTACTTTACATCTTCAGTATCACATGGTTTACATCTTTGTCTCTCCCTCTTTCTCTCTAGGTAAGTGAGATCGGGTTTTCCTCTTCTTCTGGAACAAGCACCTCTCACCCCAGCCGTCCCAGCATGCCCCCTGGAGATAGCGGGTGCTGAGGTGATTCATTGGTAGCAGTGCTGGTTAAAAATATTCCTCCTCCTTCTCCCTCTGCTCCACTTCCCTCTGACTGTCAGAGGAAATGAAGCCAGCTCCTGTTCACCACTAAACAAGGCCCTGTAAGCTTGTATCATTTTAGTGTCCCCAAACTCTTTCCAGGCATGGAATATGTGTTCAGGTCGGTGTAAAATGTGACAAAGAGGCCTGAGTGGCGTCGAGGCAACTGGGGGGAAAAAGTGGGTGTGTGCCTTTTTTTTTGACTGTGGTGGACAGAAGCAGTGAAAGGACAGCAGTGGTCTTATCTTTGTCTTAGCTTGTCTCTTCCAGTTCATCTCCTGCTGAGAACTGATTGGTGGGTTGTGAGTTTGCCCTTGCTTTGCATTGATGCACAGAACCAATTAATCATTGTTCTTTATCTAGACCTTTATAAATTTGGGTCACTGACAAAGTATGCTATTGACCTTGTGCTTTGTGGGTTGTTTTGTGTCCGTCTTTCTCCAGTGTACCTTTTTTTCAAGTCGGATGCTCATTAAGCTCGGGAGGGAAACGAGCAAGCAGAATATGTGATCATTTCTGTTTGAGGTCCAAAAGTTTTCCTAACTCGGGGAAAGAATCCTGACCTTGACAGGGGACGATAAATAATTATCATTACAATGACTTTGATACAGTTTTGCTCCATGTGATTATCCCTCCCTCCTTGTCCTTCCTGCTGATATTGGCCTAAAGTACATTTTATCTTCACCTTCCAGGCGGACCAGATTAATCCAGTGAAATGTGTTTTAGCTAAGTCAGTGCACTAAATGGTGACAAGAGGGAACCCAGTGGTTCTGTGTCTCTTGAATTACAATGAGTTTGGCTCCTGTTTCAAAAATGTGAGAACGGTGTTTTTGTTGCGAAGATCAATCACTTCATAGAGCATTGTTTGGGTTTTAACTTTTGAGGACCTTGTTGGCTTTGGGGATGACGAATTTTTCAGCAATGCTCCCGTGGACCCGACATCCTACTGATGCAACGAGGCTGCAATTGTTTTTGCTTTTGAACAGTGGTTTCTCAGATCGCCGGAGTTGCCTTACTGTGTCTCTGCCAGAGTGGCTCTGCTGCGAAGCCATTCTTCTAAGCTCCAGACTGCAGCTTTTATTGGGAGATTGTGTGCTGGGCACGGCGCAGCAAATTAACCAAGGCCTGCGAAGGTTAAATGCTGCTACCGGGGACCTTGTGCACGAGGTGGGCAGCGCCACATCATTGGCAGCTCCCCTCTATAGTCTTTCCATCTTGTCAATAACGGCTATCCACATCACAGCCCATTCATGTCTCCGTGTGAAACAGTGTCCATTGTAATGGCGTCACATTAAGCAGAACGTATTCATTTTTGGCAGCAAAAATGTCCCGCATTCATTTTCACTCCATTTATCTTAGCATTTCTGTGCATGTTCACAGTGTGAGTGAATGGAGCTTTGTTCACGTCCATACAGATGACCTCTCAGTTTTGTCCTCCGAACATTGGCTCAATGGGTTGCTGTGTTCACTCTTGTACAGAGACAGCATGGACCCTGAAGGCCCAAGGACTCCCAGATGATGGAGTGACTGAGACATCTGCCACGGAAGTACAGATGGTCGCCTTGGGTGCACTGTACCCTGTTGCAGCTGAAAAATATGATTTCAACCTAAGTAAGCTGTATTGACTGAGACGTCTCCTGCAGTAGTCCCCAGGTTGCTGGTGCAGGCAGTGGGTGGTGGATTGATTACTGTACAGTATTCCTACAAGAGAGCAGTGACCTATAATTCTACCATAAACCAGCAATGTTTTGTTTGCACGGAGATAGTTTCCTTGAAATGTCTCTGCATAGAGAGCGATTATATAGTCATAGATTGTGGTTTTTAAGCAGCCACATTAAAGCGTTAACTGCATCTGCCAGAGCCAGGCAGAGTACATGTGTATTTTACTTCCTCTTCTTATAGTCAATTTTATATTTGTAGGTTGTTTTTTAAGAAGAATGTTTTACTGTTATGTCCTCCTTCAATATGAACAGCACTGACAAGCAGACTGAATAGCCATTTCTTTTATAAATTCAGTGAGACATTTTGTTCGATTTACCCGATTTCTGATTGGATGTTTTAGTATGTGTCTGTCCTGCCAACGACATTTCAGGCAAAACTGCCGTCTCACTAGGATGGCAGAAATATGTTGACTTAAGACTTTCACTTATAAGAACCTGCACAGCTGCTATTTTTCACATCAAGGGAGCCAGCCGGCTAAATACGAAGATGAAGTCCTCGTTCTTAATCCTGCGTACAAAGCTCCGATTGTTTCTGCAACCCGGGGAAACGGCCAACAATGAGCACAACACCTCAATTGAATCGCTGAACAAATCTGAGATGTGGACAGTAATTAAGAGGTCTATCTTTATTTAACACGTAATGGTTAAAAAGTTTCCTCAACTACTCTTACAGCATCTAGCGCAGTTTAGAAACAATACTGCTAAATACTCCACCACTGCAAAGTTCTAGCTCCCGAATTAGCCCGGAGATGTGCGCTTGCCATGGTTTTTACTCATTTAGAACCAATGAGCGAGCTGTTTCTGCAACTACCAACCAGGTTGAGGTGATGTTAAATTTGAATATTCACGGTCCCCAGAGGATGAGTCGCAGTGACTTTTGTGCCCGGTGATTCCTTTTGTCTTAAGCCACCATCAGGTCAGAATTACCCCGTGATCAATACTTGGCTCCATGATGCATGCAACGGTGTTTGTGTGAGATTTGGACAGTTTTCAAAACTTTCCAGGAACACTCTATTGATTTCCTCCAGACAGGTCTGCGTATATTAATGAGGATATGCCATAGGCACATATTTTGCTCGAAGTGAAACATTAACTCTCATGAGCTTGTCTTCTCCGCAGTTCTCCATCTGTTTGCCTCCATTGACTTTGTAAGCAATCACTCTTTAATAACACCTTACATTTGCTCTTATTGCCTTATCCAATACTTTGGATATTGTGGGCTGCAATGGAGATTACAGCCTCTGGAGACCACTAGCGGGGCTTTAAATATGAAGATTTGACCAAACATCGATCTTGCAGAAAATAATGATCTCACAGATTATATTAACAAACATTAGGAAGTCCACATACACACGCCTCAGTCTTGTAAAATGCTGCACGGATGCCCCCCTTTTGTCATTTTCTTGACAACAATTGCTTTGAAAAAGCCTCCTCGTGCTCGCCAGGCTGTCCTCTGTTCTCCTTGTGCGTCGTGTGGAAGGTGAGCGTGTGCCAGGCCTTCAAACACTGCTTGTCCGGCCTCCCTTTGTACTTCGTCTGGCTGGTGTCCTCCCACTACTGCTGCTTCGTGTTTGGAAGGGCCAGCGGGGCCAGCATGGAGAAGGGAAGGAGGGCCGTCTGTGCCCAGCCCGGCCACCTGGCTGCCCAGAGGGGAAGGGGGCGTGGAGGGTGGCAGAGCAGAGGAAGCGGGTCAGCGGGAAAAAGAGACGTTTCCCCTCCTCTTCCTCCCTCTAGTTTTCTCTCCGGCCTTCTGTTATCTCACCCGCTTCTTTCTTCGTCTTTCTTCATGCTTTCGCACTTTGTTCCTCTCACCTCCATCCGGGTTATCTCTCACTGGTTTTAATCCTCTGCTTTTTTTCTACCTCCATGGTTCCCTGATGGACAGTTTCACACTGATTTAAAATGGAGAGCTGTATAACTAACGAGCAAGAGATATAAACACAAAAATGGAAAATCTGGTAGCTGTCATTTTTAACAGACATTTACACCAAAATGCATATACGGATTAGACCTTATAAGTATGCAACACAGGTGTGTGGAGATTCCATAAGCAAATAAAACTGACTGCTACAAAACTGATGCGGTTTGTGTGACATCCTATGATGGCTTTTCTAATTATAGATACTGAACTAGCGATTTGAATGATTTTGTTTCATTCATATTTGTTTTAAAAACGATGGACCACTTACATACTGTAAATTCTAATAATAAAGTTGTGATAATGTATATTTCTACAGACTTAATTCCAGTCATGTCAAACTCGTCACTCTGCTGCTCTGAGATTCTCTTCTTCAAATGGCTGTAATCAATCATTTCATGAAAACAGGGTCACTCAGTGATCGTAGCAGTATAGTGTCTTTCAGCACTTTTGTCAAGAGTTGGACATCATGTTCTCCAGTTTTAGTTCTTATCTTTGACATTGACCTTGCTTGAGCTTATGTTCTAGGAAACCTGACTTTGCTCCAAGGTAGAAACACAAATACAAAAAAAAACTTATTTATTTAAAAATTTATTTTTTAAGGAAGGAGATTTGCTTTAACCCCTGCTTTTTAAAAATCTCTTAAAGTTCATGGACATTTCCAGCAGCAGGGCGTATTCTTATTTAAAATGCTGCCAAAAGGTGCAACGCCTTTGTGAACATCAGTTATGTGCGCTTGCCAAAAGAAGTCCGTTAACAAGCCTTTTTCAAGAGTCTCCTGTATCACTATGCATTGAATGTGCGCAATACACTCGTGAACACTTAACATGCATGTCATTATTGCAATCTACTTCCCATTCTGAAGACGTTTGCTCCTTAATTATTTTTAAGCTCTTCTGGAGGAGCTGACACATGCTCCAGAGGTCAAACTGTGAGGCCAGGTGAAACTAAACTCACCATATTGCAGTCTCCTCTCCCTCCCCCTTCCGCTGCCTCTCCCCTCGGGCTGATAATAGAGATTTGGGACTCCCCTGCTGCTTGAGCCACCTGTGATATTATCTCTGAGCTCTACCAGGCAAGGTGGGACTGTTAGCCCTCTCTATGGGACAGAGGAATTAGAATTAACTTTACCGCTAAGTGGATCGGATGTCTGGATCTGAAAGATGAGCAGAAGGCATTAAATTGAAATTGTTTCTTTTTTTTTTTTGTGGTAGAGGAGAAACATATGTGCATGCAGGAAAAGGCTTTATCAGACCCAAATGATTTAATGGAACATTCTGACTGATACATTTATGTAAAGTTAGATGGTAACACAAATGATCAATAAAGGTCCATTGGGTTTGCTTTGCCAAATTCTTGAAGGGTTTCTTTAAGTAGAGAAACTTATCTACCAAAAAGCGTGCCATAATACCATAAAGGTCTGAAGTAGAACACTGTAAAGCAGCATAATATATAGCCTTACCATTTTAATTAAACTCTCAACTACATCTATGCATTTAGATTGGCATAAACATTTTTAATTTATAAGTTAAAGCAGGACAAATCAGTCTGCCTTTGAGAAAAAAAAAAAGGTTCTTCTGTTCATTGCATTCCTGCAATAAACTGAAGGCAGGATGCAGATATGTTGACAAATCTGCAGCCTGTGCCTTCTAGAAGTGCCATTACGCACGACCGTCCATCATTAAATTCATTACATCACATGCAACGGACACCAGGCTGCTGCAAAATAACCTACACATCAGGCCCGTTGTTTATAACTTGGTATTGTGTTTGTGCAGGAGATGTTGGATTATCATCCAACATCTCCCGCACATTGCCTCAATTTTTTTTTTTTTTTTTTTACAAAAGTGTTGTGTTACATTTTAGATAAAAACTGAAATTGTGTTGGATGTAGATGTGGTGATATAAACAGCTTCATCAACATTTTGTTTATTACTTCTTTCAATCACCATTGTATAAAAAATAAAACCGCACCATCTGCTTGTGGTTGCAGATTTGTGGTGCTGTCTGGTAACGTGTTGCCGCTCTGCATCCAGACGACAATATGGTTTCTCGAAGAAGCCACTTCTTTATTTGTTGAGCTGTTGTCGTCATGCGTCACTGTGATTGGCACAGCTGTTTCACAATGATGAGACGGGTGATGTGATAGGCCACACCCTCCGATCTACACTCGACTTCAGCCCTTTTGCACCAAAACAGTCCGCTTGCCCAGGGCCCACCACCTTGCACTTTGTCATTGCTGCTTGCGCAATTAAAATAGGATCCTTGGTCGTCAATGGTTCAAGCTCCAGCAGTGATGATTTAGCTTTTCATGTTTCTCTGCAAAACAAGTATTTTGTCCATCTAACACTTTTGGTGAGGCAACAGGAGGATGCTGAGTTTCATTACCTACAGTGTGTTTGATGTTTTGATTTGTTTACGAGGCCAAATCTTTGTGGAGAGAGAGAAAAGACCACATATTTCCTCTTCCTGTCATTCACCTTTTCTCTGACTGCTTTTTACGGTTTGGTTATTTCAGCCTGTGTTATCCACCTTCATGCAAAATGTAAGTGCCTGTGAGCTCACCATCCCTGTGCTGATTGGCCCTGCGACAGTGCAGCTTGGTGGACGTGTGTCGGTCAGGTTCTTGGTGTGATTTTCCAAGTTCTACCCTCAAACTAACGAGATCTGGAGTTAAACGGGAAGAAAAATAACCCTCTGTCAAATGCATCACAGAAACACTGGGATTTGAACTAGATGCAAGAGTGTACAATTTGGCCCTGAAAATAGTGTAACAGTCTCGCTGAATGTAGCTACAGAAATTCAAATAGAAGTTCTTTTGAGGATCATTTGTAGGTGTACAAGGTGACTATTTTTTGAAACTCAAATTACCATGTTTCTGTTCCTCATTATCCACTGAGCTTTGTGGAATCTTAGTGGATTTTAAAATGACAAAACCGCATGTGAGTGAGTTAAAAAATAAAAGCGAGCACCCTCGTATATTAGCTGCTATTCCCCAATAAGAAAAATTAACATTGCTTTTAGGAGCTAGTAGTACACAACATGTAGTGTAATCACATAGGCATTTTGGTAATTTTATGGAAACCTCCCTGGGTGCACTAGTTAAATGGGCCTTATCATTAAATATGTATGTGAAGTCTCCAAGGGGAAGGTTAAACACTGTTTTGTTACATTGTTCAGATAGCTCCTGCTCCAAACGCTCTATAATGATCCGCTTTATGGAAATCAGGTGATTATTTGAGAATCAGAATGAGTGGCTTTAAACTTGTGATATTTAAGAGGAATGTTTTGATAAAATAATTCCAGAAGTGGAAGTTTTCTGATGTTTTCCTTCATGCTGTTGTGAGCATGCAGCCCTCAGTGTTGTTGACAGTCCAGTTTAATTGCACGTGGCTAGCTTTTTGCTCAAATTACACTGCAGACAAATAACACATGAGAAGCCAGGGACTATTTAACTAATGAAGTGAATTCAGAATTGCATTATCCATCACTTCACGCTCAACCACATGCCCGCACTCTCCCCACCCCCACACCCGCCATCGTCACACTCCATTCTGCAGGTGCAGATTGTTCTTTTGCTCTCTTTACATCCACCTTTTTAAAGTTGGTGTACAGACAGCCCGCTTGATAACTGCTTTTTATACCACAGACTTTCTTCTTCTCAGGATTTAATGTAAGGCTCCAAATCAATTGAAAATCCATACCGTATATTTAGCCTCCAGATCTTCAGGAGCATGCAGAACTTTCTGAGTCAGTGTGCTTTCTGTGCCTGGGGCGCAGCTCAAGGTCATTGATAATGCTGCTACAATGGATTATTGAGCTCGTGCACATTTACAAACCCTTAAAAGTAAGAGGATACTTATGGTTTATTACAACTTATTTTTGTAGTTTGGACCATCGTTTCTATCAGTTATGATATCATGGTACTTATTGTACTACGGAAGCTACGGACAAAGTCAGATGGGACAAGAAACCTGAGGGGGGGCAGCAAAGTCCACAATTTCAGCTGAAGCTAACATAGGGCTTCAGCGGTATGAGTAAGCCAAATCAAGTGGGTACTTAAGAAGATATTATTTCTGATAGGAAAGATGACCAAAACTACCAGACTTATCATAGTGTATGCACATCGAGTGTCCCCTCAGAGATAAAACAAGCCTGTAGACGTTTATAACAGCCAAAAGCCATTTTACTTTAAATGCTTGTGCAGCTCTGGTATCTACAACTCGCCTTGGCAGTGACTTTTTTCATCAACACATTACTTGAATTGCTGGGTTTGTACGTTTCCACTCTCATTTGTTTAAAAGGTTTTCCAAGACCTTATTTTGTACAGATGAATATTCTCAAAATTACACAATGTTCCCAGTGGGGTAGAGCAAGTCTGCCGATAGAATCTCTTTGATTAGACTTCTTTTACTCCGTGTTTTCTTTGTCACCTCATCAAATGCTGTGTAGTAAAAGTTGCTGCCTCCAAGCATTTGGCTATCAACGCGGAACAATGTGCTGAAATGTCCTCGTGGCATCAAACATGCCTAAATTTTCTTTTTTCTGTTCTTTTTAAAGTCACAATCACACATCATGAACCGACCTTACAGTGCCTTGTTTATTACGTGTCTTTTAATCTCTGCTTTTAAGAATGATGAAGGTGCCGTTCAACTTTTGGCAAGTAATAGTGATGACTATTTAATTGCTTTTAGAGTTGCTTTTTCCATTTGCAAGCTCGTCCTTGGCAATTGTTGTCGTCCCCGACGATAGATCATAGGAATTTTTTATAGCTATGCCAAATTAGATTTTTACAGTTAGTTACATCCGTGTTGTTAGTCTTTAAAGCTTTAAAAGGGGCAGTGAGAGAGAGTCTCCTCCCCAATAACTGGCACAGTTAATATTCACATTTCTGCTCAAATCAAGTTCTGATATTGGCTTTTGACACTAGTTTGGCCACTGGAGTTGATACACTGAAAGCATTGCTTAGACAGCCACATGGTCCTGGTCCTTACAGAGAAGCTTTGACGTACAAACAGTTGCATCTGCATTCACAGATGGGCTGCGTTGGAGAAGTGTGCGGATTACTTGTCAGACTGCATGATTTCTGGTGATTAAGGTACCCAAATTCAAACAGCCTTGCATTGCATTGCATAATGCAGCTTTTACACTAACAGTATAGTCCATCTTTACGTAGGGAAACGTATGAAGCACTCCCAGACATGCTGGAGGTTCCTCTAGCACTTCTGGGGATTAGTTTCCAAGTGGTCCAATTTCATCTGGAATGTGTTTAGAAGGACTTTCTAGCTGATGACGATACAGTTACTCAACAATTTCAGATTTTGCGGCTCTGACCTGAATTCTACCATCCAGATCATATATTCTATCAAAAGCCCCCTCAGAGTGTGACGTGGGAGTTCACCTCCCACACACTGAGAGATAGCCTGGATATTTCACTGCTACCAAATTGGCCGTTTGTCTTGCTGTACTCCCATTTATAGTACACTGGTGGCAAATGTAGCAAACTGGACATTTTGTAACCCCCTCAGCAGCAGTACGGACACAATCTGAAATGAGGGATCTGGGATGAACAGGCATAAAGCTGAAACTGCCACAAGATTACGATTGACCTTGCATTAAGTCGTTCTTGCATCCTTTTACAACCTGCCTGGGCTTCCACCACAATAGCTTCACCAAGGCATTGATTTTATTCCACAGCAAAGATCCTGTTTCACAAGCTGTGAAGTTGTTCCCTGGTTTAATTCCTTACGATTGGACTTATCGCTCTCGATTAAACACTTCGCAGTCTGTATTAACACAAGGGTCCGTTGAGGGAGGATACCTGGGGAGGCAAGAAGTCTGCAGTTATTAAATATCATTCCTTCCTGCCTCCTGGTTGTTTATCTTTCATTATGCTGGATTTTATTAAAAAATGCTCATGGAAATCTCTGCGAGCTCTGGCCTCTCTCTGGCCTCTCCTGTGGGACTTTAGATGAGGAGGAGCATTTCATTTGCTGTGTTCTCTCAAGCAAGGCTCGTGGCATTGGCCAGTGCTTGTTATTAGCAATCCTAATGACTTCTAAATTTGATATGAGACCTCTTGCCAAAGCTTCCTGGTTGGTGGCTCTGTGGCTCTCTCCTGAGATACTAACTTCTGCCTCGTGCTTCTTTGATTAAACCTTCATATGGCAGTGAACTGCACCATCTACCAGGGACTGAGTCACCGGCTCCATCTCCCTGCCATTGTTTACCCAAGTGAAAGAGGAGAGAGGATATCTGATGTGCACCAAATGAGACTGCTGAAGGAAAAAGCGGATTTCTTAGGGGAGTCTCTGCAACAAATACAACCACACAATGGTGTGGCCTGAGTAAGCAGCACTGTGTTTGTTCAGTCTTTTATAAAGTGGGTTTGGGTGAAGCTATAGGTGTTACACAGTGACGGGCTATCTCTCCTCTGCTCAGTAATTCCTGTGGGCTTTGGTGTTTGACTTTTTAATGGAAGTTTCTTGCTTTTACTGATGCATCCTTTCATTAGCTGCTCTCGCTTGCTGCATTTGCTGACTTCAGTGATTACCAGAGCATCTCCAAATTATTATTAAGTTCACACCCCATCTGAAGCATAACACAAAGTGTCACTCAGGCCTTATCCAGCTTTTCATGCCATAGTTTTTGGATACACATTGCATCTATTCATTGTTCCAGCTCTGTAGCCATTCCTGTTGCCATTAGCACACATCTGGTTGTATTGACGTCCTGTCAAGCCACGAGCAATAGAGGATGTATGCTAGGTGCTAAATCAGACTGTGATGGTGACTAAGCTCCCACTCAGGGCTCTTTCCCGCTGCCTAATAGAGTGCTCCCAAAAAGTTGAGGGCTGTTTATGGTGGAAGCTGATTTATCTGAACCCCGGGCTTCCAAACAGCCATGGAACCAAACAGGTGACAACGATTAGCAGCAAGTTCACCTCCGCGTTCAAGTTCTGTGGTGCTTTTAAGATCATGACAAGCTAGCTGAAAGTATACTTATCATGCGCAGAAAACCGCTAAAGTAATGGTTAGTCGTATTCAGGCAGGGTTGCAAAGTTTTGCATTCATCTGGAGTGAAATTTAGACTTTTGTTCAGATATGCGGTATTTCGGGTAGAGAGAGGCTTATTCAGGTGAGGCACGTAAAAAATTATTTTGTGTCCAGATTTCAAAATATCTCTGACGCGTCTGCTTCCACCACCATTACAAGTAAGTTGAATGAGATTTCCACATTTTTATTATCGCTCCAATAAAAAAAATTAGACTGACCCACGTTTCTGGAAAAAGTGTTGCTCTTGACATTTTTAAATGCTTTTTTACTGCTGTCAGCAGCACAAACTAAATTGCATGAACCAAGACAAACACTATTTGCAAGAAGACAAACCTCTAAAGGAAAGAGAGAAAATTATGGTTATTTGGATGAACTGACCCTTCAAATTGACTGGGAGGAGAAAGGCAGCGGGGTATTTGAGGAAACAATAGCTCACCTCTGTGAAGCATGTTGTCTCAAAAGTCCCAGAAGACAATGTTTTTCACACTGGTATTAGGCTAATTTATTTGGGTTAAGGCTAGGTGAATTATATTAATATATTTTCTGATTTAGTTTGAACAACAGTTCCACAACTCACCCACTTGTTCTCCTTCTTTTAATGTTTCTGTACCGTAGACTTGAGAAAAGTGGCCCGGATATGTTTGATTTCCTGTTAGATAAAGCTTGCTCCTGTCTCCTCTTTGTCCTTGAATCAAATAGTGCTGACTCACTGCGACATTCACCTTACCACTTGCCCTGCCCGGTGTCGGATGTGGACCTACAAAAGATCCACATGGACAAATAAGCCGGCGTATTGCTTTCAAACTCGACAGGCAGAATATACATCAGCTTTGTTGTTGCGCACAGGGAGAAGAACACCCGTGACTCACTGCTTCCCGTTTGCTGAAACCGAGCTGCATTTCACCAGTATTCTGCATACACAAAGAGACACACGCACACCTTTCCCGCTTCATCCGTCAGTCAGTCTATTAAGGCCTCTCCAGGGCCACATAGTGACTCATTGTTCAGGGATTGAGGGTCACTGATGGCCAGGGCTGATAGTGCCTGAACCATGTCTCCTCGGGTGAACTGAAAGTCTTTTGATTTACATCAGGCTCATCCCTGCCACCACCTACGTCTCGACACCAGTGACAAAAGAGCGATGCACATGCTGGTTCTTCGCCCAAAGACTGATTGATCTCATTCGACCCAGATACCAGCAGAAGAGAGACATTATTACCTTTGTTCGGGAGCACAGTGGCAAATTTCAAAGAGGCACAGTGGAGGGCGAACTAAGTCACTGGGAGTGTGTGTGTATGTGTGCGCGCCTTTGACTAAGACTTTTGATGACTGCTCCTTCACAGTGGCAGTTTAGAAAGAAAAGGTGATCTATGTAGACGTAAAGCCTGCACAAATCTGATTCAAATTTAAAGGGGGAATAATCTGTTATGATATATTAATGTTAATCCTGGCAGATGCACTTCGGTTCTTTTTTTGATTTGAACGTTTCCTTATGATTTCCTTCTCCCATGCTGGTCCTTTTTGTGGTTTGATTTGCTATTTAAAGAGAGCCCAAATTCATTTTGGATAAAGTTCTCATCAAACGTACACACACTCTATTCTAAACTAACACTGCAGCAGCTGATTTCACTGATTAAAGCTGTCTTTGTGATTGAAAGTATCTTAATCAATGGTGCTGTAATTTTTTTTTTTTCTTAATTTTTTTTTTTTTTTTACTGGAATGAAAACCTCCCAACATTTCAGTCCTGATGAAGCATGATGGTGATTCCCTTGAAGAAATTTGGAACAAGAGACCAAAGATCTTCCAGCTCTGAGAGTGAAAATATACAACGGTAAAAGGGTCAGAGGTGAATTCTCAACACCGAAAAGCTCTCATCCAAAAGCAGAGTGAGGGGGATGTGTTCGCTAAGATGTCAGGGCTGCTTCATTATTGATAGGATTATGGCTCAGTAAATAGGTCTTAGGCCTATTTCCCCTCCACCAGCCCCAGGAGACGGCTCCTATTTTGGGGAAATGTGAAAATATAGCTGAGACTGAGTGATGAACTTTCAAACCCAATCACATCGAAGCAATTGTTAATGTCAGCTCACACTTTTTTTTACTATTATTTGGGTGGGGTGATTAATAACCACTGAAGGACTGCAGGCTGAGTGCAGTCAGGTAACTGTTATGTCACATTACGGGGAAAAAGAATAAGATTAGACCAAGCCCAAACATATTTTCTGTGATTGTTACACACTTCATTTGATCTGAAGAAAACTGGCAAAGAAAATGGAAACAAATAAAACTAACAACAAGAGAACCTCTTTGTGATTTTAATCAGAATATACTAAAAGCACGGATCGGTTGTACATTCATTTAGTAAAGTGCAATAAAAAATTACATTTGTTTTGAAGTGAATTGTGCGATTTGAAAAGAGATTTGCTTGCCGTTCTCTCTGATGAGGTGAGGGAAGTGAGAGGACAGGAAGCCACAGTTAGCAAATGAGAGAAACCCCAAGGGAATCGGCGTCGGCTACACTTCGCAGCAGGGATCCCGGGAAGTCAAAGTAAGGGTGTTACTTTTTAATGTTCACACGTGTGACGTTATATTACAAATGTTTGAATTCGTACTGTGTGTCATTCAAATGATTTGTTTAAGCAAAACTGGGAAAGTCAGATCAAACCAGAAAAGGGTATTTGTATAATGTATGTTTAAAAATCCAGAAAATACACCATTAAATAGTTTTTTTCATGAAACAGTTTTCTCCTGGACTAAATTATTATAATGAACATGTTTGTTGGCTACAAAAGAAAAGAACAGATGGCATGCTGCCTCTTTTATTTGTGAGAAAAGTCTTGGGAGGGCTGTGTTGGGGGTGGGGAAGTTTGGCAGTGGTTCTGGATAGTGTCAAAGTGAAACCTACGCCTATACTTTTTTGGATTTGCTAAGAGCATTGCAGCTAAACATACTACAGAGACGTAGCACCTGAAAAATGCACGGAAGGGAATGGGACATTCCATCGTTGGCTTCCAGTTGTTTTTAGATAAACATTTTTGGTTGCAGTGGCGTAAAGTGGCCCGTCTCAGCTGGACTCAAGTGGGCTGTTGGCATCACCTGCGACTCAGCTTGTCAAGTCACCAGTGGCTGGTTTACAACACAAGGAGTCACCTGTCTCAACAGCCAATCAGCTCGTAGCGAAGTCAACAGGTGAAGTCTGTTAAGAGTCAGCAGGTCGACCCATCATGCTTCCGCTGTTTTATCAATACTAGAGATGCAGCTGTAGCAAGTAACTCACTTTCCTCATTCATATTTCAAGACGCAAATTACAGATTATATCCTGCTACAAAAAGCCAGAAAAGCCGGCAGTCAGGACGGAAGTACAGAGTCTCTGCATTGGTGTAAACTGGCAGGTTTCAGAACGTTGCACACAATTGGTTGCGAGTTTCAACATGTCTCTTCGCAAACCTTTGATCAAAATGAGCCTTAAGGCTTCAAGCTCCAAGTCATATTTCCAGACCATTGAGCCCTTAAGGACAAGGGTAGATCATTAGAAACAGTTCCTAAGGCTAGATTTGTAACAAAGCATTGACGGTTAATTTGCCGTTCTATCTACCATTCACAAAATATAGTTTTACTTCTGCATTTTCTTTTAAACGTCAGTTAACAAGACCTAGAGGCTATAATGCTCACTGTAACGAAAACCAAAGTGTTAGATAAAAGTTTAATAAAAGGGGATATTAAGGGGAATTAAATATATAAATGGTATTGGTGGGTATGCCAGAGGTTGTAATGCTTACCTGGGCATGATGGAAAAAGTTGGTATGTGAATCTGAGAAGGTAGTGTCATCACATTGATTAGTTTAGCGAGTTAGCATGCTAACATTTTAATGTTAGTAATCAAACAAAATGCAGTACAAATTGAAGTGGCACTAGATGAAAAGCCACAGGATCATATTACAGTTCATCCTTTGATTCACCCTGTAATGTATCGACTTTCATAGCAAAGACTGAGCGAACAACCGACAGTGCTGCGCTGCTAGCATTACATTTTACTATAGAATGACTTAAACATGGGATTTTGGATCAGCTGAATGGAAGTTGGGATTACATCTTAGACTGATTGGGAGTTTGGCTTCACTATAAAAGCGTTGAAATAAACTTTGGATTGTGTTTTGCATGGTGCTAACTCACAGTCCAAAGTAGTTTTTTGTTAGTTTTTTTACTCCCTAGTTTGTTGTAAAATCACCCACCTACACAGCAAGGTAGAGGTAAGTCTTACTGAAATCAAAAGAAGTGACGATACGGGGTAACACTCGTTTTCTCACATTTGGCTTTCATTGCTCATGGGAGGGCTGTAGATGTCCACACAGGCAAGACTTTATTTTCTGTTTCTGATGCATCATGTGGCTTTCTCCCACAGTGGCTCCCTCTTGGTCCGAACACGAACTGACAATTTGATGTTTCCACAGTACATAGAGCAGAAAGGGAAATCTGTTGCTGAACGGGTGAAACGGCACACGTCAACCTCGGCCAACTTCTTATCTTGTTAAAGCATAATACATTTCACTGTCATCTCTAAAAGCTGTAGCATGCTTATCTCTCACACTGAGAGAGGATTTAAAGGCAGAGCTTTGTTGGACACATTGAGCTTTCCATGTTTCACAGTGAAATATTGCCAGATTTTTTTAAAGCGCTGCCTCGAGCTATGTTTCACCACAGCGCTCTTTTACTATGAAAGTTGCCTGTCAGGGAGCTCATTTAAAGCTACTGTATGTGCTCCATCTCCTTAAGACAGGAAAGAGCGTTTTTATATCCGTCGAGTTGTTCCCCTACTGTACACGTTGCGTGTCTAGATGTCTCCTGTCTTTTAGATGTACACCGTCAGCTGTGTGAGACAGTGAGGCACAACTAGACGTGTCAGTTGCGCTACACGTCAATGCAAAGGCCGCTTCGCCCTGTTTCTCCATGTAAACCTGTGGTGCGTATCATCCCCGGCAACCTATTTAACTCACTATCTATGGACACATTTAGTCACAGCTCGGTAATAACTGCATACTCATAAGCTAGCATATGTACAACCTGTGTGTGGAAGCATCTGGGAGTGTTTTTGCCCATTATTTGAGCCAGAGATGAATCTCATCTCCAACCATATTCCTCGTCTAATAAATCTTCCTCTTGCAGCATAAAAATGATTGATGGGTAAGGCACTTAAGACACACACGTTGGTAGGATAAGAGTGGAGTGCTGGAAAACAGACGGGGGCAATAATCCTAGCTATATGCCAGACATTATGCCCAACTGTTGCAGCACTTGTGCTATTTTTTGTTTTAATCATCCTTTTAAAGGTGATTGACCACAGGTTTCTAGCAGTAAACAGCCTGTGTTATTTCACCAAAAATATCAGACGTGTCTGAAGTGAGGCAAGTCTCTAGCTGACCATTCTGAATTTTCACATACTTCATCAATACTGCAGAGTTTTCCTCCTTTTTCACATGCACATAGTTGTAATGTGCACATTTCATTTTCATATACATACTGACATATGTTTAAGTCTGGTAAAGTGAGGCTTGAAATGGTTCTGGTCTCCATGGAAACTTATTCAACTTCTTCTGTTTTTCATTTCAGATTTTGTTGGCTGTCATGTCATTCCAAAATGAGCTAATTACAGCAAAGGATGGAAGTCCTACTGTGAGAGATGGCAGGGGGTCTCAGATGATGTCTGATGGATTAACATACCTGTTTACTTTAGATTCAAAAGTGTTGATTTTTTAATTCCTGGGGTATTGCTGCTCACTGCCAGTCTTGACAGTGATGTTCAAAGCTGCGACCAAACAAACACTTTCTTTTCTGTCTCGATTTAGTCCAGCAAGTTAAGCAGATGGCTTACACTCTATTTCCAGCTCAGTTTCAAGTGGCATAACTTTCTACCACCACCTACGCAACAACTGAACTTTTCATACTGAAGAACCCGAATGCTCTTAATGTACTTTTGCTCACGCAGACTTAAGTAAACATCAAAATCAATGGACAAAGTGCCCACAGAAAAAATATCTCCGACCCCAATTATTGCAAGCGTAGTAAGAACTGCAGACTGCTGACTTGGAACAGTTGGTTTTTTACATTGTTAATGTATCGCCTGCTTTATTTGTTCTGCTCCGTGGCAAAACCCTGGTAAAGCAGGACGGCAGTCATTGAGCGATTTAATACCTTTTAAAAAATATATAACGAATATCAGAGAAACCATTCTGAGATGCGTGCACAGCCATTGAAACGGATCAACAGCATTACAGAGCGCAACGGGGACGGGAAGTTTGCAGGGAACTGCACAAATCACAAAAATGAATAATATATATCAAGATATTATGTCAGAAAACTGAACTGTATGCATTTAGTGGTTTAATAGCACACAGTCTCTCTCAAGTTTACTCTCCACACTGGACAGTCTGTCAGAACGTAGGTGCTTTGTTTGATGAATGACTGGAGCTGAGGTGCAACAAGCAAGCATGGCACCTGTGAGTCTAATAAACACACACCATGATAGAATAATGATTCTCAACCATTTCCAGGACACATGTTAGAAGAAGGGTTATTAACTATTGAGAGTCTTGGATACAAATGTTATTAGCTTTGTAATTCAGGAGTATATTTGGGGCTTTTTGAACTGAATCCCTTGTGATACTGCAGCTTAAGATACTTCCACACTTTGAGGATAAACATGGCGTTTAGCATTTACCTTGCATGTAAACGGAACTTTTTAATGTTACGTTTTATCTGTGAAACATTGGTTCCGGGAAAATCTTAACAAGTGATTTATTCATTTTTTCCCCCACAAACAAATGCTTGTTTGGTAAAGAAAACAAAAACACTGGCCAGGACTACTTATGAACTGGTGCACTAATGCTTTATGGCATGGAATGGCAAAATACAGTAGATGCAGGGAAAATACAGCATAAAAAAATACTCAAATGAAGTCAGTATTTTCCCCAGTTTCATAAGGTTTTCAAAGCTGTTTCACTATCACATTGAACCGTATTGACTTTGTACCACAGTGCTTCCCATTTACAAGATGAGTGAGATGAGGTGCTCAGGAAGTCACTGTCGGTTAATAAAATGTGACCCAAGAGAGTCGACTTTGCCTGCAGTTTCCCTAGCAGGGATGCTTCAGAGCCAGAGCGAGGGCATTACTCTTTAATGCCTGTGTTGAATAACTGTGGGCTGGCTAATTTAAAGAGGCTTCTTAAAGGTCAGGCAATAGGGCAAGAATACATATTGCTTAAGGTTATTGCCAATACTGCTAAATTGCAAATGCTCTCCCACTCTTCAAAGAGGCATGAAATGCACAGATAAATCCAACGTTGGCTCTCGATATAAATCGAAACGCAATCAATTTACTGTACAGTAATGTCTGTGTTTTGGCTCAATATTGACAATGTTATTGAATGTCATTATTAGCCTTTGCATTTGTACGGGTGGTCAAACATTTCATCATCAATAGCTTTTCTTACTTGTACTCACTTTTCCATTCATACTACGCGACTTAAAATTCCTTTGGTCTAATTGAGGGTTTTTAGAGGTTAATCTCAAGCTTGCACTGGCTCTACCTTGAAGGAAACATGCCAAGAATTGGCTCGGCCAAACATCCTTGGACTGAGAATGCAGTTTGTCCAGCAACCCTTGTTTCCCTTCGTAACATTCATTTGTTTCAGCTAATTTCACAGTCTGCGTTAGTGCAACTGGGAGCAGAAAAGCACAGGATTTGTTTTAAATCTCAGCCACAAGAGGATTTGTTTACCTCAAATTCTTAGTAACAGCTAAGCTGACTGAAAGAGTGCTCCAGCAAACGGGGAAATGAAGAGTCACAAGTCAAGTTTGGCTTTTAAGATAACCAGCAGAAGGGAGTGGCATGTGTCTATCTCTTGTGTTGATCACAATTTTAAGCCTGCATGCCGTGGCTTGACTGAATGTGTGTAGTTTCCTCTGAACTTGCTGTACTTTGACGTCTTCCTGCTCAGTTCTTACAATGCATTTTGGCTGGCATCTCCACCATTTGTTGAGAGAGGAACACGGAGCAAATGAGCATAATCACCCTAACTTAAGACATTTTCCAGTTGAGGAACAAACAGGCTCCTTCCTCTTACATCCTCTTATGGCCTAGTGGTCTACTGTTGCTACTGTTGGGGGAGAAAGTATTATCTCTCTGGGGCAAAGATGAGAATCGGTGCCAGAGCAATATAGTTCCATTACAGGCCACTGAGATTTTTAAAGTTTATTATGTACAGTTCTAAAATAGTTATTTGAGAATATCTTACTATAAAGCACTGAGGAAAGTCAAGTGTTTTGACTCTACAGTTTGTCAGACTTACTTTCCTTGAAATTACATCTTTTGTACTACTCTTGCAACCATTTCACATTTGAAGCACTAGCTTCAGACCCAAACGACATTCAGTTTATTAGGTTGTGTTCTGCATCCAGTCTGCCTGGCTACCTGAGTTTCACTTAAATTAAATGAAGCCTGTGCACAAATCCAAGGATTTCCCACAAATGAGACAAAAGGAGACACATAGTCATAGATTTATTCATAGACGGCTGGAAGTGATCCACAGATTTGCAGATTTTTCCTCATCCACTCACATGTTTTAATTTGATCAGAGGGTTTCCGGATTAGCAGCATGGGTTCTTTCAGGGATTTGTCCAGCCAATTCAGATGGGCTGGCTTGTGTACCTTCAGCCAATCTGCTACTTTACAAATATCCTGCCAATGGTTCTGGACAGCCATGATATCTCCGCTGGCTACAGCTCAGCACTAAGGGATGCTTCATTGTGGGATTCTTTTAATGCAAATTGTATAAAAAGGGCTACCACAAACCCAAACTCTAAAACCATAGTAATGCCTATCAAACCTATCAAAACCACTGATGGAGGCTTTGGACAGTCTAAAAAATAAAATAAAAAAAAGATGGAGGGTCACTCTCACAGTCCAGGCACGACTGGGATTTAAAGAGTCTTAGCCGGGGTTTGAGTTACTCCTTTAATAATAATAGTACATTTTAGACTAAACACAGTTTATGGGTGATTATAATGGCAGTATCCTGTGTGGATATTGCTGATTGTAAAATACCAAGCTGCATTCACTTATGAGCACAAGCTGGGTGGTTTGCCAAATCAGGGAAGAAGAAAAAATGAGGAGTGTGATACAGCGTGTTGACAGTAGCACAGTAAGTCTTTCAAATATCTCAACACAAGTTTAACATTGTAGGCAGCATTCCAGGCAGCTATTGTTTCCATTTACTTCAGTGAACATCATGTTGATTGTGATTGATCTTATTGTTCCACGTTGAAAGAAAATATTTTTGAAGTGCTGTGTGGATGGTCCAACATCAGCAAGCTATGTTAGAAAATTAAATCCAGAACTGTCGGTCAGAGCTTCCTACCTACATATCAAAACATGTCTCAGAAAACTATCAACTATCAATCTTTGTGTGATCATGCAACTGTATAGTATAATACTGTCAAAGTGAACAAATCAAAAAGTGACATGAGATCACAATGTCTGATCATAGAAGTCTTAAGCACTTAAAGGAAAACTATGGTTTGTTACAAATTGGGTCTTATTCTTGTAACTCGGATGTTCTCACCAAAGTAATTGCTGATATCTCTTAAAAATAGTTAACAAAATGTTAAAATGTGTAAAAACACCTATTGTAGAGTGTTGAAAGTAGCCCCCTTTTGAGGGACTGAAAAATCCATTGATCAGAGATATTTCTTAAGCTTCGGATGCATTAATTAAGATAAGCTAGGCTAAGCTACATTTGCTGCCTAAGATAACATACCCTCAGACCAGACACCAAGCTATAAAATGCCTTCCGTGAGTTTGTGTGGCTCTGAAAGAAGAATAGTTACAGTCCCTAGTTTGAGGAAACTGAAACTCCCCTGAAGCCAAAATCTCCCATTAAAGGTTTTCATGGTGGATGTTTCATTCACTAAAATGAGGTACCATTACCATGCTCTCTGGTTGGATTCATTAGCACGCTGATCATATTAAAAAAGATAACAAGTGAGAGATGAAAGGGAGGGATTTTATTCCCTGCCTTCATTCCCACAAATCGGGCATCAACCAGAAACAAAACATACGTCTGTGTTGTGCATGATGCAGATAATGACACAGGGATTATTTTGTATTTCTGATTTCGGATAAAGCCGCTGCAAGAAAGGGAACAACAAAAAGAAGAAGAAATGAAATTGGGGAATCTGACCTTTCGTTGAAGCGCTGGCTGTCGCCTCACATGGATACACCATTTGTATCTCTGGCGGGACTCGGTTCCCTTCTGTTGCCCTGCTGAGAATAAATGAAGCTTCTTCAGGACCCTCGCTGCGTCTCTGGAACTGACTGGAAGACTCTGAAGCAGTGAAATTGGCAGAAGTCCCTTCATACTAAGTACACCACACATTAGGCAAGCTCTCCTTCAGCCAGCCAAGTCCATTTGGTTAATGGCAGATTTTCACCTACAACCTTTTTCTTTCCCTAAATGCTTTAGCAGGAGTTTCCAATGACATAGACATAATTATTTCTTAAATCTCACGTCACAGCATTATTAACCAAAAAAAGAGAAATGTGTTTTCTTCAGTGTTAGTCATAAAAGGCATTTCTTTAAGAATTAACCAGATTTGAACCCTAGACATTTAATACAATCAGTCCTTGGGACATTGGCTGTTTCTATGGTTTATCACAATTAACTGAAAATTTGAATTTAGATGATTCAGTGGCAAAAACATTTAATCTTCTGAATATTTTTTACGATTTTAATAGTTTAATCCAAAAAAAAGTCCAATTGTGTAAAAAAAAAAAAGAAAAAAAAGTCTCATCACAATTTTCCCAGAGCCTAAAGTGACGTCTTCAGATTCCATTCTATGTGAATCTCTGTAGGTGAATTCATGTCCTCCCTTTTAATTGTGGTGGCTGTTATGTTGGCTCGTGTGCGTCAGTGGAGGTTATTCCAGCTACGTTGACTTTGGCTACCTGTGGAGTGTTCAGTGGCTTGTTTTAAAAGGATAAAGTTGCTTGGCTCATGATTCCGGCCCTCCGGATGGGTGTACCAAGCCTGACAGGTCAGCCAATTTGGATGTATTTTGGTCGAAGAGCAGAGGACCGTTGGTGTCCTCCCGCTCATCACCGGCGACGCTTCCTGTCAACATGTGTCCATCAAGCGCAGGCCTGTTGTCACGTTCTGCAGCTTTCATTTTGGAGTGTGCTGATTTACCAGCGTTCTGACAGCTGGTACTTGTGTAATCTCTCTGTCTGCTTTTTCAGATGACTCTTGGCCTATTTGCTCCTCTCCTCACATCCCCTCTATAAGGCCAGCCTCAAATAATCTGAATATTTGATTGGTTGATGTACTGCTCCAAAATCTCTTGTTTGGCTCCTCTGAAATATTGCATTTCCTAGTGCAGTTCTCTGGAAAGAAAACTATCAAATTAGCTACTGGCTGCCTATCTTCTTAACTGTGTGTTTAAATTGTTCGTTTAAATTGTCATTATTGCTAAACAAATCAGGCTGTTAATTAAGACACCTAACACGTTTCCAGCAGCCATATCAAAGGGGGTGAATTACCCCCTTCAAACTAGCTCCTGTTTGCTGTAATGTTACCAGCTACACAGTGCTGAGGTTTATTGTTTAACACTGGCCAGGCATTAAGAGATGTTTTTTTAGGTGCTACTGTGATATTAATATAAGTGGATCAATGCTGTCATTCAACGCAGAAGATGGTGGGTAAGCAGCCTCTACCCCAGAGTATTCAAAATGCTACTTAGGGTTACAACACGTCTTGTAAGAATGATGTGAAAATCGACCAGAATGATAGACAAGGTAAAATGGACATTGCTGTTTTATGTCCAGAGGAAGATCAGACATCATACAAATGTTAGTTCTATTGATAATGTATTAAGAGACACAACCAGCTGAAATCTAAGTACATATCTGAGGCATGAAAGAAAGGAGCTGGTGTCATGATGTGTGAGCACTAAAAGCAGCTGAACTACCAGTTAAAGTGTAAAAGGTGAAAGCAGTTGAACTGTAGTTTGAAGTTTGAGCGCTGGAGATAAGCACTGGTGCACAAACTCCACGCGACTGACGTGTCACTTGGTATGTAAGCAGTGGCAGTTCAAATGTCAGCTAAAGTTATCGGTTGAAGAGTAAAAGTCGAGTGTCGGGTGCGTGCGGACGCTGGAAGCAGGTGTTGAGGTGAGCGTTGGAAGCAGTTGCAGGGTAACAGCTGAACTGTCGGCTGACAATGAAGCAGTTGCATTGTAAGCAGTTGAGGTTTCAGCTGGTATGTTCTGTGCTGACTGCATTTGAAATGTCACTGTAATCATCATTATCATTGCCGGCGTCATCTTCTTGAATTGTCATTGTTTACTGGTTTGTGGACAGCTGACGACTATAATAAAATGTTGTTTTGTTCACCATGACTTATTTAATCCACATTAATATATGTATTTAGATACATAGATTATATTTGACGGGTATACTGTTGCAGCATTACATTGTACAATTGGGGGAAATCAAATGCATTTTTCACAGATGGTTGAATTGTAGTGTAGAATTTCTAGTTAGGAGTTGACTGCTTTGTTTTTCCTGTTGAGAAATAAAAAAAGCAATCTCTTGTGACTACACTGCATTTCTGTCATTTATCTTGGATTTTTCCCTTTAAACATTAGCACAAAATGGCAGCTTGTAGAGGGAAGCCCCATGTCTGTAACTCAGAAAACAAAACTTCATGTTTTAGACAGCTCCAAAAATATTCTGCAATCAGACTCCACTGTGGCTTCACTGGAAATCGTGATGTGACGTCTCTGAATGCTTGTCTGGCCAGATATTTGGGAAAATCAGTACAAATGCAGCAAAACACAACACGGGTTCTAAAATCCCAAATGCTTTTTTTCCCCTCCACTGATAAATTCAGCTTTTTCTCTTCACTTACGGTTTGTTATCATTTCATCAGGCGTCATCTGCTTTTGATTGTAATGATACACTTTAATGCATGTTCTCCGTTCAGAGACAATTGGCTTATGCGTTTTATGATTTTAATAGCCTTTTAGCAATGACCCCAAGAAGAGAAGGGTTGAAACCCTGTGATGACCCCGACTGATGAGTAACTTTTCTATTTGTAGAGTTCTCAAGTTCAGGACCCACGATGAGGGCGGTAACTTGATAATGTCTTTTTTATTTTTGTTCAAAAGAGATTCTGTTGCTTTTGCTAAACACAGTGAACATGCATCCTATGTTCTTTTTTTTATTCATGTTTTAGTAAACGTAATGATGATAATTTTGGACTTTTGGCAATATTTGAATCGTATAAAAGTTTTAGTAATTAAAAGTAACAAACCATACTTTCTATACACTCTTTCTATAATGTGGCTGCTGTGAAATCAAATCCCCTGATGTTGTTTTTCCTTGTTGCTATCCACACTGTACTTAAATGAAGCCCTCATGTGGCTGAGGAAGCGTGTGTGTGTGTGTGTGTGGGGGGGGGGTAGCAGGTTTGATTTCAGTGTGTTTGTGAGGTCTGCACAGACTACAGCTAATTCATCAAGTGACCATTTCATCAGTCATTTGTGTCATGTTCGTTTCAGCTGTGGATTTTCAAAGCTTTTCAAATTGATTGGCTCGTTTCCATTTAAATAATTCTGTCTGCTTATCTGCCTATCGTCGAAAATTTTTTTGGTTGTAGTGCATTCGATTTACAACCAAATTCGCAGATTTGTAAAAAAGAGTTAATGTAATGATCATCGGGTTTTGATTGATCTTTTTTGTACGAGTGGGGATTTAGGCCCAGTGGTGTGAGAGTAAAATCAGCTGATCACAAAGAAATGAACGGACACATCCTCTGGGGAATATCAATATCCACATCAGCCGTTACCTCTGTGCTCAACACTTGTTACTTGGACAGACATAAGTCACAAAATTGAGGACTTGAGACTTGTCGACTCCTTAAAGACTCGACTTGAGAAAGCAACAACATCTTTTAGTTATTCTTAGAATTTGGTCTTGGTAGCATAAAGTGTTAACGCAGCTTTGAGTAGAGATTATTCAAATGCTGTTTCATTTGAATACTTAGCATTCAGAGACTTCCTGACTTGACTTGGACATGTCGCAATTAACTTAAACTTGTCTCGATTGATTCAAGACATAACTTTTCACATTCGCGAGACTTCACTTAGAGTTGTGTGGATTGACGCGAGACTTGACCCGGACTTGCCTCAGGTTTGGTGTTGACAGGCTCATCTCATCGGCCCTGCAGCTTGCAGGACAAAAACGCCCAACATATAACCAAATTGTCCCGTGACATTTCTCCGTAAGAATACGTCAGTAACGGTTACATAACTCCTTTAGTGATACATAGAGCCAATGTTTATGCTGTCAGCCGTCAGTTTGCCAACTCCACCCTGCTTCTCCACTTCTATCATTCTCTTTTAAGTGTCAACAACACAGCTGTCTCCTCTTTTAACTGTTTATCTGTTGATTCTCTTTTTTCTATCTCAAACATTCGCTGTGCTCCAGTCTTATCTTTGGTTTGTGTCCCTTGAGTGTCTGTCTTTGCCCACTTTCTCCTTCCACCTGATCTTTGTTTGCAGTTTGAAAGTCAGTTTCTTAACGGCACCTTACAGACGCGACATTTCCAATCATTATTGCGAGCGTTCAATCTAAGATTTTATTTTGGTTTCTTCGTATTGAAACTCTCAAACTGTAAAATGTCAGACCATATGTCTGTGTGTTTGTGTTCTGCTGCTCTGTCATATTTATGCTTCAGGGAGATGGGCTTGCCTATGAGACGTCATTGTTTCCTAGTGACGGGTCATACGCGGCGTCTCCACAGGGAGTGTGCAGTTCCAAAGTGATCGCTGCCTCGTTCTTTATTCAACTCAATTAGTAGCCAGTAGAGCCCCCGCATTTCAGATAAATAGCAGTTTCCATCAGATGATAAACTCAAAACCTCACTCTACTATTTCCACTGACTACTAAATACATTTATGAGGTAATTTAAGCAATTTTTGGATGGGGGGGCAGAAGATCACCTAAGAAACTGAGACTGAAAGGTAATGCGGTGATGAGAAGTGAGTCTTTCAAGGCTCGATTTTGTGTTTCATTTTTATTGCAATTGGATTTCATCAGTACGGTGATGAAATCTCATCCAAATTGTCCTCCGGTGATGTTTCAGTGATCCAGCACCTGACCAGATGTGGCTGAACAGGCAAAGGAAAAACAAACCTTTTATTTTTTTATCATCCTCCCTGTGATTTATTTCAGTGCAGCTTACAAGGCACAGAAGACCGCAGAGCAGAACTGGGTTTGTAGCAATGGGAAGAACTCTGACTTCAAGCAAGTTGACGTGTATACGTGCTGGTTTCCATTGGAAGCAGTCAATGAGAGTCAATCTGTTAACCACTGGATTTAACCCTAACCCAATCTGCTTGCAAAAGTCTTAAGCAGTTGTGAGAATACTGGGGCGAGCTCATCAGTACGCCCAGTATGAGGATGCAGAGTCAAACCCACCTTGGTGTAAAAGGTTTTTACCCACTTATGTCGGATGACCTTGAAGACTTTGGTAAGATTTGCCGCAGTGGTTATATTTCAAAGCCGCGAGAGGGCTGAGCTTTCTGTGCACTACAGTAACAGTGGAACTGGGTGAATATCACCTGTTTATTAATTCAGTACATTCTGTCATGTTGGCTATGATGGACAACACTAGTTTTCAGAGGGGAACCAAACTAGATTTTGAAGTGGAAATAATGCCCTTGATGAAGATCTAGAAGAGCGTTTAAGCTACTGTCTGCTCCCACGTTCCTGGTAGTAAACCTAGATTATCCCAGCATGCACCATGCTTTATGCTTCTTGACCTCCTTTCAGCATTAAGAGCCCAAAGGTGAATAAAAGAGAAGCGTTTCAGCCTTGAATTGTTTCAAGTGGCCACACTGAACGAAATCAAAGTGAAGCGGGCAATTCCCTGATGTGACAATGAGGTCATTGCTGTCATTTGGATTAAATGCAATAACAATTTTTCTCCATGGGTGTCCACCTCCCCCATCCTTCATCCCTAAACTATTGCTATCAAGTATAGCTCTGCACTTGAGGAAATTCAACCATTTGTGAGGGGAGGCTCCGTGGTCCTTCGTCACCTCACCCATCTATTATGTCAAATACCACCGTGAGCTGATGGAGGTCCGGTTCCAGAGCTGACCGAGGGGAGATTAGCACACCCACACTTCCTGTCACTCTTGACCTCTTGCCATCAGGGCTGCTTTACAAGCAAGAGCACGGGACTGGCAGAGGACACACTGAGAGAGGCAGGAGAGAGAGAGACAGAACAGGCCAAATAGCAAATTCCCCACGGTGCTGAGGATTTTCTGCTTTCTGTGGAGCTGCAGGGATACAAACTACACTCGGAGGCCGCAGTGACAGAATGCTTGCCGGCAATCGATTTAGGTTTGATGGAAAACAATTTTAGCAGAGAATGAAATGGCAGGAGTTTTTGATATGGCTAATGGCATGCTGCCCACATGCACTCACGCCTTCACGACGCCTGGATGAATGTGTCTGTGTTGTCTCCAGACATTAAAAGGTCTCTATGCAACTGTTGAGTATTAGAGGTAAACAGTTACCTCACTGCAACAGATATGATTCTTCAGCTGGTTCTGCTTAGTCTAGGAGAGGGTTTATCTCCAGAGCACCTTTGCAGAATCTGCCAGACCTCAGGCACAGAATAATGAACACATTATTTAGATCATGATAATGCAGTTGGTTTTCTGTCCTCTCTCTCTGCAGTATATGGCAGCTGTTAAGGTAATGGAACTTTCTGAGAGAGAGAGATGGAGTGCATTATAAAGGTTTTCCTCCTGATGATTGTCAGGTTAATTGTAATGTAAATGTCAGTCCACTGGACCAGTGCCAGGCTCCAGGCTGAATTCTGATGTTATTTACCAAAGGCGCCTTCTCAGTGCCTCTATTGTCAATGCCTTTAAATATCAACATTTTAAAAGGAGTGGTTGGCCACGAACATGATAAAAATAGAATGAAAAGAAAGTATTAAGAAAGAGAGAAGTTTGTTAGCTCCTCTCTGGTGGTGATTGTTTGAAATTTTGACTGCAGTTTTCAGGGAAAGTATTTGCCAAAGAAAAATAAATTGGATTTTGTTTATTATATGTAAAATAACCAAAATCAGAACAGAAAAACAAATGACATCTGCGTATTGCATCGATTAATACAATATAATACAGCTTTAGTGTAATGTATCATATATTACTTGTAACACCTGTGTCCCATAGGTTTTCTTGGTATTTATGGCCTGCCCCCCCCTCTCTTTACTCTGATATCAGATCAAAATGTCATAGCACTGCTGGAATGTTCAATCCAAAATTGGGTCGTAAAAGTGGGAAGCATTTTGCTTTTGCTTTATCTAACCTTTTACTAGTGGTGTTGGACATGTTCTGCTGAATGAAAGGGGACGAACTTCAGATTTTTGGCCACACCTGTATTTCTTTGGTAAGAGCTTTACGTCGACGGTGATTGGAGCGATATGCTCACACACTGTATTTCACTGTTAATCTGCAACGCGCAGTAACCAGAGGAGCAGGAGATTGAATCAGACAGCAGTGGGTGCTTTGAGCTTTACCACACAACCATATTTTCTCTCATTATATGCAGATTTGATCTGACTTACATATTCTGACGTGACATTCAGCGATGCTCGCCGTCATGTTTGCAACAAAGCGTTGCCTCACTTTCATGGGATACTTTCTGTAGAATTTTGCTCGCCTTAAATATAAAATAACTTGTAAAAGAATGTTCATAAGGTAAAAGGAGTACACATCTCATGGTATGCCCACTCTGCATAAGAGTTGTGGTTAGAAGGTCCTCAAATGATGCTGACCCCTCTAACTGCTCACACTTTATTCACTATTTATTTTATTGTATTTTATTTCATTGTTCATTGATGGAATTTATAAACTATATATTGATTACACTATATTTCATTGTATAACCAGCTCTACATGGTCTCCTGGATGCAGATATTAGACCATTGTGGTTAAATAGTTACCTTCTACAGTATACTTTGCATGTCCCTGGTGATGAATAGTTGTTCTTTCCCTTCATCACTTTGATCCAGATCCAGATGCAGTATTTTGACAACTACTGGCAAGATTAGCATGACATTTAATTTGAATATTCATATTTCCCCAAATGGATGAATCCAACTGTTTTTGTGAACAACGTAATCTTTCCTCTTGTGCCGCCACTGTGCCAAGTGTCCCACTGGCACGCAAGACATCTCAAAATCACACCGGCAGATTGCTACGGAAGTGTCGTTCCTTCCAACAAGTTTGCATTGTGTGGTATAATGATATCTTATAATACGGGTTCTCTCAGGCTTTAGTCTTGTTTCTCATGGAAACATCATGCTATCAAAGCGCTCACTCCCCGGGAGGAGAATCATTACAGACTTCACAATAAGCCATTTTTAAACCAGTGCCAAGCTTTTTTTTCCTCAGAGTTGAATAGTTTCACCATTAAAGAGAAACTGTACGTTAAGATTATTCATTTTCATGAACATTCATTAAAACACTTTGGGAGACAAGTTTGCTTGATTCAAAGGAAAAAGTCCATCTTCCGCTTACTTACGTTGCTATCACTTACGCAATATCAGTGACATAGTTTGTCGATGCTCGTACAAATTGTTACATATCCCCAACATTTCTGTTGGATATTTGCACAGGGTTTTGTAGAAATGTGAAATGCATTTGCAGGTCACCTTTCCAATCCTGAATTCAGTCTGACAGGTACAAAGTAAAAATTAATAAACTCTTGAGGGCGCAGAGGGCGAAAAGGAGGCTATGTGATGATTAATCTTTCCCCCTCAGCGACGTTGTCTTCATCCCGACAAGTAGTCTCTCCAGGCAGACTATTTTTTGCAGTGAATTTGCCACATCCATGGGGAAAAGTCTCCCCGTGTTTGTGTCCAGAGTGAATAATTTTTCTTGAGCCAATTTATGTTTTCCTTTGAACGTGGAAGTCTGGGTGGTTGGTGGAAAGCTTTCAAGCCTTTTTGCTTTGAACATCAAACCGCTTGTCTTAAGATTTGTTCTCAGAGTGAAAAGCAAAGAGCACAGAGTGAGCGGGAAAGGGAGGAAGAGAGAGAGATACTGACATGAGGAGTACCAGGCAAGATGTCAGGTGAGTGATTTTAAAGTTCTCCTGAGGGGCTGCGCTGCAGGTGCAAGATGAGGACTGTCCCAAAGTGTCATGGCAGTTCTGAAAATAAATTAAATTTGTCTCAGAAAGGACATATCTGACATGCCGTATGAATGATCTAAATGATGCTTTAATGAGCCTTTAAATGAACAAGTTGTCCCTCAGGGATGTAGTTTATGGTGTTATCACCTGGTGGTGTTCCCTCTGTTGCTGCCCCGGTGCTATAAACAGGGCATGTCCACAAAATGAGTTGGAGGACGTGATTAACCTCGTGGCACACTGTGGGAAAAGACCTTTTCCTGCTCACAGGGTTAATGTTATGATTAAGGACATGCTGCGGGATGTACTTAGTAGAAATAGCTAAAAAGGTCAAAGTTTCTTGGCTGTTTATCAATCCTGGAACTGCGTGAATTGTGGAACCCAAATGGCCGTGCACGTTGACCTTTTTTCACAACCATGCAGATAATAAACGTGCTTATAAAGCCCTTTAGCCAGCTTCTTGAGATGTTTGAGGCGATCTCTTCCAATTTGAACCTGACACTGCTCCTGTTGTTGTTGTTGTTGTTGTTAATAAATGTTATGAATGTCCTGCGTCGCCCGATCGAGAAAATGGTGCGATTTCAAAATGAATCGGTCAAACCAAAAGACAGACGTCATTCACACACTGCAGGGGTCGGTGGAACTTCCTCTTTCCAGTGGTAGAGGTCTCCATCGTATAAACATTCATAAATCTATTTAGAATTGATTCTTAAAACTGCTCCTCCCAACTCAAGACCACAATAATCAAACTATCACTGGAAAGATGTCCGAACATTCCTGCTTCAGTCCGGTGTTACGGGTTAAGGAAATAAGAACGTATGGTATCAAGAAGGTACAGAGCGCCCCTGCTTTTAGTGAGCCATGACAGAGGGGTTGTATTTGGGTACTTGCATCAGTGGTATTTGAAGAACATTGTCTAGTTCCACACAAGCTTGGGGAAGCTTTTCATTCTCTTTGCACTCAATGTGTTGCACTCAACACATTGAGTTAAAATAAGAATGATTGTTAAACAACAGTTTTTCTTGTCCAACTCTTCTGTCATTTCCATCCCTTTTGGAACTGATGCTCAGCTATTTTAATGAAACTACTCCGTTACTAAAGCTTATAGCAATAATATATGAGACATACTAGTATTCTCAGTGGGCCCTGCTTTCCAATGCATCTCAAATGTGTCATATTATCATGGCACTAGATAAAATATTCATTTGTGTCTTGGCTCCCAAAGACAGGATCGCAAATGTTTACAATGGGCATGGTTTCCAAGACCTATCACTCCTTCTCACGATCCAGAGCACTATTTCACTCCTGTGATGATGGCCATCTGGTCAGACTCGAACTCGGGAACGCGTTCAATAATTTTGGATGCTCTGTTGTCCACACTTTGTATCTTCGCTGGCTACTCGTTTTCTCAGTGTTTTGTTGTTGGTCTTACTCCTACCAGAGAAATGCAGGAGTCGTATGGCGGTTGCCTTTTGGCAGTGAGGTTAATCAAAGCAGGGCGTTGTAGTGGCAGCGGCCCTTTTGGTACTGAGGAGGAGCCAAAAGCCGCTTCTGTGGCAGCAGTTGTTGGATCCTCCAAAGTGGGTCATACTGAGCGGCACACACACATTTATATATAATGCTCCCTGTGGGACTGATGCTTTAGACCATGAATAATTCTTCATAGGCAATCGTCAGTTATATGCTCCCGTACAGGCCTACACACTGCACTGTGTGACCTATCATGCTGGGTGATTTACATATTCAGAAATTAAGAGCGCAGCTGATTCCTTTTAACTTGTTGGTTCTTTTTATCTGTATTGTGAAGAACTCTTTGTGCTCTTTTGTGACGGCATGTGTGCGCTTGTCTCTGTAAAGCCAGTCTGAGGGCATCCGCGCCAGTATCAGAAATGTGAGCTTGCCTGTATCTTGTCTGGACATTTCACGCCAAACCTCAATTGTGTGCTAAGCGTTACTGCACAGTTGGTGTGGATTCGTTGGCTTGCGTCGGTGTGTGAAAGTGGCACCACTTTGTGAGCTCGGTGCATGAAAGTGGCATTGCCTCACCAGTCAATAGCATGAATTATGTATGGCAGGAGAAGGTGAAAGCCATGTTCTGCATCATCTGCAGGCTGTTCAGCAAATTAACATTTGGACAGCCATTTGCTGGCTTTAGCAGGGGATCGGGCCTTATTTAATGGCTTGCTTACAGTTCAGAAATAAATTTCCTAGTCATTTTCTTTAACAGGTTCCCTCTCCTGCAAATCATTTGCGACTGAAGCTGCCCCTCGTTGAGGGAGCAGACTATAAGACGTGGGCAGTGAACAGGGCAGATGGAAGTGATCTTTAATTGGCAAGCTTCCTGTCAGGTCTAATCAGGACTGGTGTTCTGTCATCCAAATCCTTCAAAGATTGTTTCCTTGAAAGACAAGCATTCAGCCTGACATGTTCATTTCCCCCCTGAAGGCAGTATCATTCAGGGTTTTCCCTAAAGCCTGATTTGCATACGACTAGTACTGCCTTGGCTCCACCTGTGAATTGATAAAATTGCAGAGGTTGTTGGCGTTATTATTCCTGTGGAAATTACCACATACCAACAAACACAGAAGTCATCTGATGAGGTTTAGTCCCAAGTGAAGCAGCATCCCAGACTGAGGAGAGAAACACATCATGTGGGCAAAGGAGGAACAGACAACAGTTGTTTGTGATGTTGGGATGCTTTTAATGCACTCGGTACTATAGTTTATCCACAGCTGTTTCACAATAAAAGCCTCCGTCAGAGAGGTAATTAGGTTTCAACAAAGATGTGATGTTCATCTAAATCAACATGCACGTTTCATTTCACCTCTTTTTTCCTTTATAGCTGTCATGTCCCTGTCCAGCTTAAATCTCAAGGTGTCAATTTCACATCCATCCTCTCTTCATATATTCACTCTTTTCTACTTTGATTCCTGATACTCACCCGTCGGTCTTATAAGCCCTCCTTGGTTAGTTTTCAGTTTCAAAGCTCTGTGGTCCCCAAGCATAAAAGCAACTTTGTGAACATAGTTAATATTACCATTGTGCAGCTCATTTACAAACCTAAAGCTGTCCTGTAAGTTAGTTTATGCATTCGGACTGCCCTCCGTGGTTTCCTGTTGGTTCTTGGGGCAAAGTTCAAAATAAGAAAAATAAATTAAAAATACATCCCAGGAGCCATGACCCATGTCTGATTTTAAAAGTTAGCTTGAGGCAACAAACCAAACCTACAAAAATACATTTGGGATAGTTGAAGAGAAGCATCTTGCTTGCGAACCTTTCAGCACTGCTCCCAGAAGGCTTCAGTCTGGTCTTTAGTCATGCTCAGATATTCTTTCTCCCGTGCTTTAAGAGCTTCAATCCCAGAGACGCCTACCTTCCATCAATCTTGATTCAGGAGAAAGGTCTGGTGCCTTTGGAATAAATGAAGCCCAGTAATAAAGGCTATGCATCCACTGACTGACTAAAACGTCTTAACCCCATTCCCATCACTTTCTACATTAGTGGCTCTCTTGGGCAATTTGAGCTGCCTTTCTTTATTACTCCCATGTCAGTTGGAGGCATTTAATATTCCCGTGGCACATTTTGAGCATTTTTTTCCAATCACTTTCATATACACAAGTCCGATGTCAATTGCCCAAAGAATTTTCAATGTTGATTAAAACTAATTTAACCTGATAGAGTTTGAACATTTTCCAAATGGATATTGGATATTCATCAGGACTCAGAAGCTACATGGTGTTTTTTAGGAACATTATTTCCTATGTTTTGAAGTTTCAGGCACTTGAAAGGAAAATTCTGTGTCGCACGTTCACACAGTACCAAAAGCAAAACAATCAATACAATCAAACAAACCTGCATGGTTGATAATGCAGCTGGAAAGTTACATACAGTTACGTTAGAATGGCCAATCCATGCAGTTGCTTTCTGTGGGGTTTGTTTACAGTCGAACTTGGAGACAAGCGTTTTATTGTATTACAATGCTATAGTGGGTAGCATTACAGTGGACACAAGGAAATCTATTTCTCTGGTCCCTCAATTTAAATGTTGAGGAAATATTTTATTTTGTTGAAAAAACTTTGCCATCAAACACCAAGTTCTACTTGCAAAGACACTATCAGGCGAGGGATGGTCTAGATGGATAACTGTGAACCTTCAACCTCAGTGACCACATATGAAATGATTTCACCTCCACAAATATCTCATCTTGTCAAGTCAACAGGCGTGATGAATTTTAAAATAGTTTCCAACACAAAGTTGTTTCAAGAACTTATATTTCTCAATATAAATTCCACGAGGGAACAAGTAGAAGTGTATTTCACACTGTGAATTCCAGCAATAAGACTAAAAGAGACTAAATGAGTAGTTTGTCTTTTGCTGCTGGCCCAGTATTGGATGCATAAAGATTTCTGCTTGAGTTAGTAAAAGCACACTGCACCTTTGTGAAAATACAAAGTGGCATCCTTTTCCTTTTAGAACACTAAGCACTATCTCTGCGTTCAGCTAAATCTTTACTTTTGTCGTCAATAACATTACTGAAATATTTCAACAGCATTTGTGAAGTTTTGGCAGAGTTTTCCAGCAACAGTGCAGCACTTGCATAGCACATTTTTGGAGGCCGTTGCTCTTTACTCTACCTTTGAAGTAATGTTTTGGCTTTGAACATCTAAGCCTCAGGGAAATCACAACTTTTCACAAATATCAGGTTCATAGGTTCAGATCCACCGGAGCTACAGTCATCTGTGAGTTATGGATTGGAGTTGTTCAAATTGCTGTACTAATGTCAGCGGGAGTTAATATTTGCTGAGAACTTGTTTTGACCAAGGTGTACACCTAAATGTGATCTTAAATAAATCATTAACCAAACAAGAGAAAAGTGTGTCCTCTTCTGTCAGGGGAAGTTCATGAAGGAGTGAATCTTCGTGTAAATTCAAGCTATTTTGGAGTTCATGAAACTGAAAAATGACACCATATGGTTTTTAATTTCAGTCGAACCTTTTCTCTTTGTATACTGAAAGAAGAATCCTGAACCGTATCTTTAAATCCCTCACTTTGTTTATTAAATACAACCAGCAAGGACAATTGTGATTCCCGTAGTGAAACATGCGTACGTTCAGTCCTTTTGTCAGCCAGGAAATGCATTAACGTTCTACCCTTTTGCCAAATCCACCACAATGGGGATTTGAGCTCTCAACAAATGACTTGCTGGTTGATGAACCATATTAAAAAAGAAGAGTTGTTAAAATTGCTGATGAAGAAATGTTTCAGAGCTTGATACAGAGGCTTTTATTTTGTTAGTTTTTTGGAGCCTTTTCTGTCATGGGTTTTGATGTTAGAACTTGCACGTTTGTGTTTATGGATCAACATGGTTTCTCTGTACTGAGAGTTTGGTTTGATGATAAGGAGGCATTAGGGCTACACGGGATGTTAAAACATACTGTAATTCTACTATTTGAATAACCCTCCTTTCCTCTTTCTTTTCTCCTAGGTAAGCACTCTCTTTGCTCTCTGTGGGTAGTGGTGATGGAGGAGGAATTGGCGGAGCGTGCATCCTGTTGCTGTCAGCCCTGGTGAAGGTTTCATGCAGCTGAATTGTGAGGCGAGAGTGATTAAGGTGATGCATTGAGCCAGTGTGCCCATAACAGAGATGCTTCTAGCTCTTTTTCTGGCAAAGTCAGCAAGTACAAACACAATGGAGTGACTGGGGGGGGGGGGGGGGGGGGGGGGGGGGGGGGGGGGGGGGGGGGGGGGGGGGGGGGGCGGGGGGGGGGGGGGGGCGGGGGGGGGGCGGGGGGGGGGGGGGGGGG